>QXTE01000836.1:4769-40054 GCA_003942145.1 Platysternon megacephalum
GCACTTCACTATTCTAACACCTGTGAGTGCATGGAAACGTTAGAATTTACACTCACAAATCCCAATGGGCTCAAGATTTAGTGGAAACATGGACACTGATTACGAGAATCAGTGAGTGACCACTTACAATGATCTTTATGTGAATATTAGGTAAATCAGATTGCACAAAATCTTAACCGGTTCCATGTTATTTTATGAAGCGATAGTAATTGTACATAGCACATCCATATGTTTTAAGTACATCTTGTAGCCGGATTGCTAATCTACTGTAAATTGGTGGTTGAAGGTCTGGCCCTATACCGCAGGCAAGCCTCAAAGGGTTTGAATGTTGGATTAAGATAAAATTCTGGGCAACGTGGGGTGAAATCCTGGCCTCACTGAAATTGAGTTCTGTAGTTGACTTCAGTGGGGCTAGGATCTTCTTATGATTTTTATTGTCTGTCTCACAATAGTTGTTATTTTTCTTAAAGTCTCAACTGCTTGAATCAACATATCAGCTTTCATATTTTCTTTTAAAGAATCATAATCCCTCTCTGTTAGGTAGTTCTTTTCATTCATAGATCAGAAAGCACTATAAAAAGGAGGTGAGTATCATTATCCCCATTTTACAGATGGGGAAACTGAGGAACAGAGAGAGGCCATTTCTTGCCCAAAGTCACCCACCAAGCCAATGGCAGAACCAGGAATAGAACTGAGTTTTCCTAGTTGTAGTCCAGTCCTCTTGCCACCAGGGCACACTTATGGTTACAGAGAAAAGCATAAAAACTTGAAGTAAGTGCACCCTACAGACTCAAAAACCAGACAGAAAATAAAAAAGAACCCAACATTTATTATTTAAAGCCAATCTCATGATTTTGGGGGCCCTGATTCATGATTTTTCAATGTTTGGACTTAGCAGTAATGATTTTTCCCCCAAAAAATTTCTCCCAACCTCTGTGGTCTTCCAATATTTCGTTTCTTTTGAGGATCCCAGTGCATTATGGCCCCAGTCAGGTTGAAGGTACCATGATGACACCTCTGGGCCTTCTCTTTTTGATATTTGTATTCACAATGAATGAACTCAGAAAGTGCAAAGGCATTTAGAAAATTAAAGGAGATGTTCTGTGAAATTTCTCAAACCTCAAGTTTTGGAAAGAAGTTAGGTGTCTTATTTTCTCTCCACCACTTCCACAAGCACCACTAGATACCGTATATATCGCCATAGAAGGAGGCGATAATACAAGACAATGAGGAACTATTAGTAAAAGTGGATAGATCAGGCAACATGTGAATTCAAATCCTGATTAGATCTAGGCTTATTGTAAATTGGGGATTTCCATGACCTTGGAACTTTCAACACAGAAGACACAGGCCTTTAGCAATGGAGCTAAAAAATTAACTTCTCTAGCTGTGACGAAGTAGAAGGCTATTGTAGTAACCACTAGGGGAAGTACCATCTCGTGTATTAAGCCAGGGTATTACATTATGACTTGCATCTGATTTTAAAGGTGAATCAGGACTAAGATTCTGGATTCAGTTTTGACATCAACATTTTGCAAACTATTCTCACATATCTTCAGTCCAAACTGGCAGAATCCTTGTGCAATCAATATTTACAAAATTTTGGAATGCCTGTGTAAAAGAAAGAAAGAAAGAAAGAAAGAAAGAAAGAAAGAAAGAAAGAAAGAAAGAAAGAAAGAAAGAAAGAAAGAAAGAAAGAAAAAGAAAAATACCCATCTGGGTTTCTACCCAGTCTGGAACTAGAACTGGAACTTAATTCTGAATCCTCTTCAAAATCCACTGGGGTCTTGATTTGAGGTTCCTGTGGGTTTATTTTTATCTATACCTAGGTTTGGAAGGATTAAATTTTTATTAGTAAAATGTCGGTAAATGCCATTTTCACCATACAGACTGTCAACTGAACCCCCCCCCCCCAACTGGTTCCATCAATAAAAATAGAAATGTACAGACACACAAAGTAAGAAAAATGCTGCTTCAGAACTTATTGACGTTTGATTTAGGAATATACTGTGTATATTTTGACTTGTGATGTTGACAATTTGAGTTTTAATCATTATAAAGTTCCAACTTTTCAAAAAATCAGTTGTCATTAAATAATTATTCTCTGACCCACCTTGTTGTCTGACACGCCACAGTAATTTCCCACAAGTGTGAATATATAGACAATATTTTTTTTAAATGCTTAAAAATATATTTTCTGTCAAAATTATATAAAAATAAAAATTGAATTCTGCCAAGCCTATCAATATAATCTATATCTATGTCATCTACATAGGCCATGCTTTAATATAAATAAATAATTGGCACATGTGCAATTTGTTTCATTGTAAATTAAATACAAAGTAACAGGATAATAATGCATAAGGGCCGGATTTTGAAAGGTATTTAGGTGCTTAGAGAGTTTTAAAAAGCATCTAGGCCTTTAAAACTCATAGAAAAATCCCATTAAGCACCTAAATACGTTTAGCAATCTGGCCGTAAATGTTCAAGGATGTGAGACACTAAGGACCAGATTGTTAAAGGTATTTAGTCACCTAACTGACATTGATTTCCATTGGCGCTAGGCATCTAATTACCTCTAGAATTCTGGCCCTAAGGGATTGTGGGTTTTTTTCAGTACACTATAAACTTTGGTATATCTTCCATGTTCAGACTCATTTTTCTTTCACCACATTTTCTGTGACAGTCAATGACCTCTAGGACATTTTGAAAAACATCACTTCCCTGAATACATGTCTCAGGGCTTCTTTTACCTCTGGGTTCCTCAGTGTGTAGATGAAAGGGTTCAACAGGGGTGTGACAATAGTATTCAAGACGGTGACTATTTTGGTCAATTCCAATGAGTTCTGCATGGAAGGGTTGACATGTAGGAAAATGGTCGAACTGTACCAGATAATCATGACCGTGAGATGGGAAGAGCAAGTTGAAAGGGCCCTTCTCCATCCTTTATCTGATGGTATTCTCAGTATAGTGGAGATGATGTAAATGTAGGATACCAGGGTTATGACACAGGAGCCCAGGATGACGATGAATGAGATGATAAAGGCCACCAGATCAATAAGGTAGGTATCTGTGCAGGAAAGAACTATCCACGGTGCCATGTAACAAAAAAAGTGATTGATGACACTAGGGCCACAAAAGGACAACCCAGTGATCAGAAATGCTGGGACAGAAATAGTTGGAAACCACTCAACCAAGAGCCAACAGCCAGCTGAGCAGTCAAGGTGCTGTTCATGATGGAGCTATAGTGCAATGGATAGCATATAGCCAAATAGCGGTCGTAGGCAATGACAGCCAAGAGAAAATACTCTGTGCATCCTAGGGAGAAAACAAAATACATCTGTAGGACACAGCTGATGAAGGAGATTTGTACCTGTCAATTTCCTTCCTACAATGCAATAGGACATTTAATTCTTTTTGTGCAGAAAGTCTCAGGTTCTAAGCCTGCTGAAGTCCCAAGTTGGAGTGGGGATGTCATACAAAGTTGCAGTTCAAAGGACAGTTGCCCATTTTTTGAGCATAAATAACCATTTACATATATAAACCAGCATTCATTTTTGGTGGTTGAAAATAATGAGTCAGTTTCAACCTCCTTTGACAAATTGATACTGAGGTGTGCAAGGTCATGCAATGAGCCAATTACAGCAAAGCTCAGGGCCAGAGAGGACCAAAAAACAGGAAGCAATTTTCCTAAAAAAAAAATCACAAAAAATGCATCCCTTTTTTATCAGAATTTTAAATTCTGATGAAGAATTTAATCAAAACTGTGAATTTCAAACATTTTTGACCAGCTGTGCCAGGAGTCTGCAATTCTTCTCCCCATTTAGTCAGTAGAACATACTTCTCACCCAGAACCATGAATAGAACCCAGGAACCCTGTTTCTCAGCCCCCACTCTGCTCCAACCACTATCCTAACTCCCCTCAAAGAGTGGGAATAGAACCCAAGAGTACTGATTCCTATTCCTTTGATATAACAGCTATTCTATGCATCCCTAAAAGAGCTAGGCACAGAATCCAGGTACCCTCACTCCTAGACACCTGTGCTAAACAGACCACAAGCCCCACAAATACGGCAAAACTATGATATGCGGAATTTCTAAAACACCTTCAGAAAAAAAAAAAACTTTTGAAAACCCTGCTAGGCACCTGTTTGCCTCTTTAGTACCTTTATACCTTTGAGGATCTCAGCCCTAGTGCTTACCTATCCAGTTCCACCGAGTTGTCATGGTGCTCATGAAATCCTGAACTGGTGAGAGCATTTGCCATCCACATGGGTGTGAAAATTACTGAGCAATATCCAGCATCATCCCGGTAAATACAATGGGAATTTGCTGGGCTAAGGATTGAATAAAATTTAAGTAAGGGGTAAAATAATTGCTAAAATTATGCACCTGATCTTCCTTCCCCTTACAGAGATTTAGGCTGGGATTTTCAAAGGAGACTAAAGGAGTTAGGTGCCCAACTCCAATTTAAATTAATAAGATTTGGGCACCTAAATTCCTTTAGGCACATTTGAAAATACCAGTCCACTTTGGCATGGACTTAATTGAGGCAGGACTGGTCCCTAACGCAGAAGCTACTCCCCATAATAGTGTAATACATGTGAGAAGAGAATCAGGATCTGTGACTTTATGGCCCCTCAACTCCGTGAGAGATTCATGATAACATCGCTAGGCTTGGCAACATGGACACCCCATTCTAAATGATAGATCAGAGCCCCTAAATGTAAATGAGCTGCAAAGATGAGAGCATATGTGTTTGTGGATAGAATACAGAAATTGTGACTTGTTCCAGTTCAGAGCCAGGGTGAAAATCATCCTGTGCAGAGAAGGACTTACATTATACCTAACCCTCAAATTATCACTTAAGAAGGTCTTCAGTAGTGCATCGGGTGAATTCAATTCCTCATGTCAGCATGGGCCACAGGACTAAAGACACAGGTTGATAGAAATCTACAGCTGATACAGTGAGTTGATGACCTGTGTGATATGAATTAGTAAGTCTTTGCCCACATTGTGGTGGAGAAATATCAACATTGCATTTGTCACCAATTTGCACCCCGTTGTTGGAGTCTAAGGAAAGCATCTGTAACAGTGACCAGTATCTGGTGTTGGAAGAGTCATACACATGAGTCTAGTATGGTGAATAAATGTGGACAGCCTAGGGTAATACTTATGCTAAGCTAACTGGCTTCAGCCAAGTCTTTGCTTGACATGAGTGTTGCTTGTGAAATTCATCCGTATGTAGAGACTTGTTTAAACAATGCTTACAACGGCAGTGTAAGACAAAGGTGTTGTTTTCTACTGTGTTGAAGGGCATAGATAAAAGGAAGTTAATCCGTACAATACATAAAAGGTATTGACAAAAAGTCCCTGTATTGTGAAAAACAGAAAAGTCCCTATATTGAGTGGTACGATCAAAGTAAATAAACCAATTGGAAAAGGGACATGATGACATGAAAGTGGCATGGACAGCAAAAGTTATGTAAACTGAAGGCTGCACATGTATATACTATGGGTTATATAAGACACAATGCTTAATGTTGATTGGATGGTCATATAACGTGTAAAAGTATAAATATGCTAGAGTGTAAGGGAATAGTCAGACCCTCGAAGGAAAAATCTATAGTGACTATGCCCCAAGAGAAGGTAATTGGGCAATATCTTTTTCTGTATATCTGTCATTCATTGCTTTTATGGTAATGTAACGTGCAGGGCCTTGCTTTTGGTTCAAATAAAGGTTTGAATGAATAAACCTGACTGTCTCAGTCCAGCGTGTATGGTAATCCTCACCAAATGCTAGTCCTTCAAAAAGAGCTGTAAGAGGCCACATGCAGAAGCAGTTATAGGAACAGCCTGCCCATACTGGAAGTTTCTTCGGTTATTAAAAGCAAATGTGAACAAGAACAAATGTAATGCATGATAGTAACTGTGAGCTGAACAGAATGTTTGGCCTCCCATGGGATCATAAACTGTTCCTCAGAAAGTAGCTCATGTGTGACTTTTTCACATGACCTCAGAAAGGATGTAAACATTCTGTGGAGAACTAATCATAAGGGAGTTTGCAAATGTACAAAATAACTCTTTGTCTCCCAAAGACCTTGTATTTTCCATCAGTATCTGAAGCAACCATCTAACTTTATCTGAGGTTAGAAAATTATTATAACTTTGTTAAAAGGGTACATCTAATCTATCTATCTATCTATTGACTCATAGAATAGTAGGACTGGAAGGGACCTTGAGAGGTCATCTAGTCCAGTCCCTTGCACTCATGCAAACTAGAAGGTTTGAAAATTCCACTAGGTGCCTAAATACTTTAAAAAATCTGGCCCTAGGGCTTGTCTATACAGAGAAGACACAGCAACTTAACTTAAATATGTTTATTTAGTCCACTGCAACTTTTGTGCCTTTGTGGACTCTTAGGTTGAAAACTGGTTATATCCGTTCAGTTTGCACCTGAACATTGATATAAGTGAGGTTTAAACCAATATAATAATGTCCACACACAAAGTCGCACTGTTTTAACTTAATTGGTATAAAATCACACCTTTCATTATGTCAGTACAACTTTTTGTGTAGACTAGAGGTAAATTTTTCAAAAGCACCAAAGTGTCTTAGAACCAGATTTTCAAAGGTTATTAGGTGTCTAGTGGGATTTTCAAAGGTCTAGGCACCTAAATCCCATTGAATTCAATTCGAGTTATGTGCTTAATCGGCGTAGGTTCTTCTGAAATTCCCACTAGGTGCCTATCTGCCTATTCTTAGACATCTGAATGTCTTTAGCCTCTGGTGCTTTATACTTCTGTATCTTAGACCACCTATTAGGTTGCCTAAATTTGGATGTAGTTGCCTAACTTTGGGCAGCCACTTAGGGCCAGATTTTTAAAAGTATTTAGTCACCTAGTGGGATTATCAAAAGTACATAGGCACCTAACACCCACAGAAATCAATGAGTTTTAGGTTCCTAGGTGCTTCTGAAAACTCCAATAGGCATCTAAATACCTTTAGAAATCTGGCCTTTTGTCTTTTACAAACGGTGAAACCGAGGAACAAAGAACTTAAACAATTTCACAGTGGTCCATCAGCAAGTCAATGGAGACACAGAACCAAGGTCTCCTAACTTCCAGTGCTCGTCTTTAACCAAGGACACCGTCCTTACTAAGCCAGGGATTTGGTACATTCTAGAGAAGACAGTGAAATTCTGTTGAGACCAAATCCGAAGAGCACTTCTGAGGAATATAAATTAGTCTTATTTCTAAGACCTGTTGAGTTGCCATAAATAAACAAAGCAGGTAAGGGGAAAAGACAGCAGGGTGATGATGAAATGGTAATGAAATGAGATTCTAATCAATATAGAAATTTATGCAATAAGTAGGAAGATTTTGTGTATGAAACCTTTAAATGTTTGATTTATAGCTGGAGGAAAAAATATGGCACCCCCACTCGCAATGCATTTTTTTCTCAGAATCCAAGAACACTTCATTCTAAGGAGAGAAGATAATGTGTGAAGGGGGTCTGTTCTGACTAGTACTGTCAGCAAAAGCTAGTAAGCTAGGTCCACTAGAGAGAGAGAGACTGACAGACCACCCCAGAAATATACTTTAAGCCACTTGTATTAATACATATTTTTTGTATACTGGGCCATATCTGGTTGGAAGGAATAGGTTTCCCACAGTGAGTAATTGGTACATCTGTAACATACTTCCTTCTCTCTCTCTCTCTCTCTCTCTCTCTCTCCCTCTCTCTCTTTCTCCCTTTCTGGCTTTCACTCATCTTTTTCAACTCTTGAATGCATATGATAGATCTGTGGAACTCGCTGCTGCTGTAATTTATTGAGTCACATAGATAAGAATGTAAAAATGGATTGGATATTTCTCTTAGAGGTAGACTTAGGTTTTCATAGCCACAAATGCCACATGGATGCCCACTCCTCATTCATTTTCATGGGCATTTGTTTGTTTAAGAACCAGATTTTTAAAGGTATTTAGGCACCTAATGAGATTTTTAGAAGCATCTAGGCACCTACAAATCCTTGATTTCAATGGGTGTTAGACACCTAGCTGCTTTGAAAAATCCCATTATGCACCTAAAAGCCTTTAAGAATTTGCCTCATAATCCCTTAGGCAGCTTTTGAAATCTCAGCTGTAGCCTGGTCTGGTAGATGGGAAATAAGGAGTTGGAGTATGTCCCAGCTCTGTCACTGATTTACTGTGTGAAAGTCATATTAACTGTCCGTGCCTCAGTTTCCCCATCTGTAAATAAATGAGATAATACTACTCACCCACCTTAGTAAAATGGTTTGAGATCTACAGGTGAAAAAGCACCATGAATTTCTTCCCAAGCCTACTAGAGTGAATGGAAAGAATGCCGTTGACTTCCTCTGTCATTGGATCAGGCCCTCTGTAACTATGGAGCTTTGGGTGTTAGAAGGCAGAAGATCCTGGTCTCTGTTCCGGGCTTTGCCCCTGACTTCCGATTCATCCCTAGGCAAGATCCTTTACCCCTCTGCCCTAATTTCTCCTCATACAGCAAAGGATTGATAATGGTTAATTATTTACTACAGAGGGGCATTGGGCCCATTCCAAACAACATTGAAGTCATGGCCACAAAGGGAGTTCTTTTCAACCCCTTTGTAGAATAAAATAGCTCATGACTGGACAGTGATTTGAAGATGTAAAGAGGTATGTAAGTACAAGGTATTATTATCTTTGCTCAGATTAGCATAAGGAGGATAAGCATTATGGGTGCGATTTTCAAAAGAGTCTGTGGGAATCAGGCATTTACATTCCACTGAATCACAATGAGATTTGGATTTTTAATTGCTTTGAACTCCTTTGAAAATCCCATTGCACAGTGACAATCAATCATTTATCCTTCAGGGCAAAGTCTTATTTCTGTCTCAGCTGATCATGGAATGTGCCTCTGTCCGGCACGGCAAAATCAGGTACATTTATTTTGGTTTATAATTTTTTCTTTTGTAAAATGGGGATAATGATCCTGACTCTGTTTGTAAAATACTATGAGATCTACTGATGAAAAGCATTGCACAAAAGCTAGGGATTATACTTAGGGCAGGTCTACACTTACCTCCGGAGCGATCGATCTAGCAGGGGTCGATTTATCGTGTCTAGTGAAGACGAGATAAATCGACCGCTGAGCGCTCTCCCGTCGACTCCGGTACTCCACCGGAGCGAGAGGCGCAGGCGGAATCGACGGGGGAGCGTCAGCAGTTGACTTACCACAGTGAAGACACCGCGGTAAGTAGATCTAAGTACGTCGACTTCAGCTACGTTATTCACGTGGCTGAAGTTGCGTAACTTAGATTGATCCACCTCCCAGTGTAGACCAGGTCTTAATGAGCATTGACAATTAAGCACTGTCTGGTACATAATTCTATATGAAATTCTTGTTCTATTCTCACTTATATGTCATGAATAGGCTTGGCAGCATTTTATTTTTATTATTTATAATTTTGATGGGTAATATCAATGTTTATTTTTAAGCATTTCCTCCATTTTTTATTTATTTCAATGTTCATAGTTGTACAAAATTATGGGGGTGGGGGGCGGGAGACAGTCAGACAAATCATAATTGACACTGAGATTCAAAAAGTGAAAGCTCTATAAACCACTAAAACACAAATTGTCAACATCACATGTTAAACTATAGAAAGTAAATATCCTTAGTTCAACAGATCATACTTGTTTTTACTGTTCATTCACTAATCCATTTGTAACAAGCCTAATTCAAAAGTCTAAATCACTGGATTTTGACTCTAATAAGTTCTTCAGCAGCATTTTTCTTACTTTGCCTTTCTGTAAATTTTGGGTATTATCGATAGAAATACATTTTCATCAGTTTGTGTGTGTATGGTGAAATCGACGTTTACCAACATTTACCAATACAAATCTAATCCTTCCAAGCCTAGTCATGAAGTTTGTTCCTTGGTTGTTAGAATCTGATCCTGGGCAAAATGTAAAATCAGTTTTAATGTTAGATACAAAGGGGGAGATTTTCAAAGGATTTTCTATGGGAGTTGGGCCACATAACTGCCCTCTTTGCCTCTGAAAATCTTCACCGAAGACAAAAATCATGATCATGGGCACAGAAGAAGAAGACACATAAATAACCTCAGTCTTCCAGAGCTATGTGTTGGGAAGGTTAGCTGAGTTTTGAAATGAGCTGGAGAATGGAGAGTGAGGGAGGAGCTAGAAGAAAAGATTAGGAGTTCACGTTTGGCAATGTTGTGCTGGAATTAGAGATTATGATTCTCTGCTGTGGCATATACCAATGTAAAATGTTCATCGTAGAGCCTTTGAGGAACAAAGACAAATCCTGCCTGCCGCAGAGCACAGCAAAGATTCATGAAGGAGAAAAATAGCAGAAGACAAGACTGATCCATTTACCTTAATACTAGAAGAAAGGAAATTCTCAGGGAAACTGGGGATAACTGTTCTTGTTGTTGTTCTTTTAATCCTGGTTCCAATTTTACATTTACACCTTTTATATTTGGGTAAAATTTTCAGAAGTGCCTAAGGGCCAGATTTGCAAAGGAATTTAGGCACCTAAAGATTCAGCTAGGCACCTAAATACCATTACATAGCTGCCTTCTAGGAACCTAATTTTTATTGAAAATTTACCGGACGTGAGCTCCTAAGCGCCATATTTTCTAAGGTATTTAGGTGTCTAAAGATGCAGATAGTTGTTTAGTGGGATTTTCAAAAGCACTTCAGCAGATGAGGCACCAAAATCCCATTGATTTCAGTGGTAGTTAGGCACCTAACCTGCTTAGGTACTTTTAACATTTCCACATGGCACCTATCTGCACCTTCAGGAACCTAAATACTTTTGAAAATCTGTCCCTTAAAATCTTTCTTGAGGTCTCATCAACAGCCCATTGGCATCAATGAACATCTTTCAACTGAATTAAATAGCCTTTAGATCAGGCCCTATGTGGATATAACTTTTAGCAATTCACATTTAGGCCCCCATCCTGAGATCACTACTCAAGTGCTAAATTATATTATTTATAGTTGTCCAGTTGACTCTAATGGGACTACTCACACTAGGAAAGAAAGCTTGTGCATAAAGCACTTCTGAAGCACTTAGAGGACAGGAAAGTGATCAGGAACAGTCAGCATGGATTCACCAAGGGCAAGTCATGCCTGACTAACCTAATTGCCTTCTATGAGGAGATAACTGGGTCTGTGGATGAGGGGAAAGCAGTGGATGTGTTATTCCTTGACTTTAGCAAAGCTTTTGATACGGTCTCCCACAGTATTCTTGCCGGCAAGTTAAAGAAGTATGGGCTGGATGAATGGACTATAAGGTGGATAGAAAGCTGGCTAGATCGTCGGGCTCAACGGGTAGTGATCAACGGCTCCATGTCTAGTTGGCAGCCGGTTTCAAGCGGAGTGCCCCAAGGGTCGGTCCTGGGGCCGGTTTTGTTCAATATCTTCATTAATGATCTGGAGGATGGCGTGGACTGCACTCTCAGCAAATTTGCAGATGACACTAAACTGGGAGGAGTGGTAGATACGCTGGAGGGTAGGGATAGGATACAGAGGGACCTAGACAAATTAGAGGATTGGGCCAAAAGAAACCTGATGAGGTTCAACAAGGACAAGTGCAGAGTCCTGCACTTAGGACGGAAGAATCCCATGCACTGTTACAGACTAGGGACCGAGTGGCTAGGCAGCAGTTCTGCAGAAAAGGACCTAGGGGTTACGGTGGACGAGAAGCTGGATATGAGTCAACAGTGTGCCCTTGTTGCCAAGAAGGCTAACGGCATTTTGGGCTGTATAAGTAGGGGCATTGCCAGCAGATCGAGGGACGTGATCGTTCCCCTCTATTCGACATTGGTGAGGCCTCACCTGGAGTACTGTGTCCAGTTTTGGGCCCCACACTACAAGAAGGATGTGGAAAAATTGGAAAGAGTCCAGCGGAGGGCAACAAAAATGATTAGGGGGCTGGAGCACATGAGTTATGAGGAGAGGCTGAGGGAACTGGGATTGTTTAGTCTGCAGAAGAGAAGAATGAGGGGGGATTTGATAGCTGCTTTCAACTACCTGAAAGGGGGTTCCAAAGAGGATGGATCTAGACTGTTCACAGTGGTACCAGATGACAGAACAAGGAGTAATGGTCTCAAGTTGCAGTGGGGGAGGTTTAGATTGGATATTAGGAAAAACTTTTTCACTAGGAGGGTGGTGAAGCACTGGAATGGGTTACCTAGGGAGGTGGTGGAATCTCCTTCCTTAGAAGTTTTTAAGGTCAGGCTTGACAAAGCCCTGGCTGTGATGATTTAGTTGGGATTAGGTCCTGCTTTGAGCAGGGGGTTGGACTAGATGACCTCCTGAGGTCCCTTCCAACCCTGATATTCTATGAAAGCGTGTGCAGGTTCAAGACCTTAGTGACATAGGACAAACTTCTGAGTGCAGATCCAAGGTTTAAATTTGTAGCAACTCCAGTGTTTTCATTATCTGTGATGTATGACTGGTTGGCCAACTCACAGGATATTGTCTGTTCCTCGATTCAATAGCTGAAAAATTATTAAACAGCAGACTAAAGAATAACATGCAGGAAATACAGAATGATGAACAATGTTGGTGGATTTTTTTTTTAATTAGTGAAGAATTTCAAAAAATCAAACTTATTTCCCTTTTTAAGGATTCTAAGTTGGGGGGTCCTACATGTTGTTAAATGGAAACAATTCAATAATGTTTTTATAAAGTTTTCCATTTAAACTTTGACAAAAAATGAAATGAAAAATTTCATTAAAAAAAAAGAAAACAAAAATTCACTAAGTCAACAGTTCTTTACAAACATTTTCATTTTTGAAAATGGTCATTTTTCAACAAAAAGGAATTACAAGGGAGAAGTTTAATTACTTCAACTTAATTACATAAGTTGATGGGAACTGTTGATTTTAATGGGTGATAGGCACCTAGATGGTTTTGAGAATCCCACTAGGTTCCTAAATACCTTTAAATATCTTGTCCTTATGCCTGACTTATTCTGTTTTTGAATATTTGTATCTAGACCAGTCTTATCATCAGAGTGTAAATAAACTTTTACTTTTACCTTTGTATCCCCCTACCTTTTGGAAAGTGTTTTACTTATTAAGGCTGGGGATTTCAAAGGAGGGTAAAGACATAGGCTGGGTTTACCAAAGGAGCCGGAGAGAGTTTCAATAGATTTTTTGCACCTATGTCCCTTTGGCATCTTTGGAAGTCCCAGCCATAATTAGAGCTGGTTGGAATTTTCCTTGTAGAGGAAATTCCAATATTTTGAAATTTGAAATTGGTTTTTATCCCAAATCTGGATGAAAATTTAAAATGTGGAGATTTTTTGTGGAATGAAACGTTCCAAAAAAATTAAACTCAGAAATGGCAAAACATCCATTTTGATCCAAACCAGTGCTGGTCAGAACCCGGAACGCCCATTCCATAGTAATTTCCAAAGTTTCATCTTTTTATTATTATTGCCCTGAATCATTAAAAAAAAAAAACAACATTTCAGAACTTCTTCCAGACCATGTAATTTCATGTAGAAAAAATAGAGAAGACAATCTGCCTGACTACCTGGCTTCCTTTAAAAGTTTTAATGGAATCAACACTTTCCCATGGAACTGTTCTGTTAGAAAATTGTCAATCAGTTCCTGTTCCAATGTTTCAAAGTGAAATATTTCATTTCAAAATGTCAATTCAAAATGAAAAAGTGACATTTTGACTGAAAATGACATCAAAATTAATCATTTGAATGTCAATTTAAGTCAAAATCTCAAAAACAAAACGTTTCATATCTTTGACAGGGTTCCTGAGCTGGTGGATGGGGGGAAGAAGTAGATAGGAAATATCTTAATTTTAGTAAGGCTTTTGACACAGTCCCCATGACATTCGTATAAGCAAACTAAGAAATGTGGGCTAGAGGAAATTACTATAAGGTGAGTGCACAATGGGTGGATAGATGGTACTCAGAGAGTAGTTATCAATGTTTTGCTGTCAGACTGGGAGGGCATATCCAATGGGGTCCCACGGGGGCCATTCCTGGGTCCAGTACTAGTCAATTATTCCATTAATAATTTGGATAATGGAGTGGAGAGTATGCTTATAAAATTTGCAGATGACATGAAGCAGAGTGGGGTTGCAAGTACTTTGGAGGACAGCATCAGAATTCAAAACAACCTTGACAAGTTGGAGAATTGGTCTGAAATCAACAAGATGAAATGTAATAAAAACAAGTTCAAAGTACTTCACTTAGGAATGAAAAATCAAATGCTCAACTACAAAATGGTGAATAACTCGCTAGGGCAGACGTGGGCAAACTACGGCGGACCGTCCTGCCTGGCCCCTGAGCTCCCGGCCGGGAAGCCTAGTCCCCGGCCCCTCCCCCACTGTCCCCCCTTCCCCGCAGCCACACCGGCTTCGCTCTGGCCCACCGCTCCTGCTGGGCAGCGTGGGGAGTGCAGCTGGCTCCGGCCAGGTGTCGCGGCTGTGAGCTCCTTCTGCTGGTAAGGGGGTGGGTAGCGGGGGTGGGGGTGGGAGGGGGTTGGGTAAGGAAGTGGGGGTCCTGTGGGGCAATCAGGGGCAGAGTTTCTGGGGTGGTGGTCAAGGGATGGGGAACAGGGAGGGTTGGGAGTGGGAGTCCCGGGGGGCCTGTCAGGGGGCAGGGATGTGGATAGGGGTCGGAAGGGCAGTCAGGGGACAGGGAGCAGGTAGGATTGGACAAGGGGGTGGGATCCTGGGGAGAAGTTAGGGGCGGGGGGTCCCGGGAGGGGGTGTTCAGTGGATGAGGAGCAGAGGACGGTTGGATAGGGGGTGGGAGTCCCAGGGGGGGCTGTCAGGGGGCGGAGGTGTGGATAGGGTTCGGTACAGTCAGGGGACAGGGAGCAGGGGGGTTGGATGGGGGGTGGGGGTCCTGGGAGAGGGCGGTTAGGGAACAAGGAGCAGGGGGTTTGGATGGGTTGGAAGTTCTGAGGGGTGTAGTCAGGGGGCAGGAAGTGGGAGGGGGCAGACAGGGGGCGGGGGCCAGACTGTTTGGGGGGCACAGCCTTCCCAACCTGGCCTTCCATACAGTTGCGCAACCCCAATGTGGCCCTCGGGCCAAAAAGTTGGCTCACCCCTATGGTATCTGTATGTTCATGTAGAGAGCTTCTACATCCATGGAATACTAGTACTAGGTGGTAGTACTGCTGAAAATAATCTGGGAGTTATAACAGAGCTCATATTGAATAGGAGTCAACAATTTGATGCAGTTGCAAAATACACTAATAACATTTGAGGTATATGAACAGGAGTGTCATATGTAACACCCAGGATGTCATTGTCCCACTCTACTCAGCACTGGTGAGGCCTTACCTGGGGTACTGTGTCAATTCTGGGCACCGCACTTTAGGAAAGATGTGGACAATTTGGAGAGAGTCCAGAGGAGAGCAACAAAAATGATGAAAGGTTTAGAAAACCCGACCTATGAGGGAAGGGTAAAAAACCTGGTCATGTTTAGTCTTGAGAAAAGAAGACAGAGGGGGGATCTGATAACAGTCTTCAAATATAGTAAGCGCTGGTATAAAAGGGACAGTGATCAATTGTTCTCCATGTCCAGAGAAGGTAGGACAAGAAGTAATGGGTTATTGTCATTATTTTACAGGTAGGGAAAATGAGGTTCAGAGGGGACTTAAGTAACACACCAAAGCTCCCCCTGCGTAGTGAGCGTTTGGCAAAGACAAGACTCGAGTGCTGGACTCCAGGCTGCCAGTACGGTGCTTTCACCAGGAGACCAGCCTGACTCAGCAGAGTCTGTTACACATTCTAGGGAAGTCTGTGAAATTCTGTTGAGAGTGAGACGGAATATCCTCAGGGTGCTGGGAAGATGGGGGTGGAGTACAAAACCAATACCCCCATGCAGCCAATTTGAGCTGCAGTTCATTAACAAGGTAGGTAGGGGTAAAGCCAGTTGGATAATGGTGGAGGGAGATTCCTATCAACATCAAAAGCTATAGAATTTGCCCAAGTCTTTTGGTTTTGAAGAGGCAGATTATCATTTATACTAACAACACTTCACACCACTCTTTCAGTAGAATGGGGGTTTTAAAATGGAGTGAATTATACTGATTACATAAATTTTAAGGTCCCTTTATATTGCTACAGCGGTGTAAAATGACCTTAATGTAAATGTGAACCAGGTGTAAAATATTCCTATATTTGTTATATATTTAGGTGGGGAGAAAGCAAGATAAACCATGTTATGATGCACCATTTTTCAGCAGCCAAGGCTATTGTGTGTCATCCGGAGAGAAAAAACATTGTGAATGAAAGGAGTTTGTATTGACAAGCTCTATCAGAAGACATGGTAAGTTTGATCCACTAGCCTGATCCAGCCTATCCTGGAATTATAGTTTAAAGTAACTGTATTGAGAAATAGGTTTGCCTTTCTTGGTAATGTGAGCTACCTGAAAATTGCTATTCAAAAAGTTTGCCTCATTGAAGAATCAACACACCTGTACTCAAGGAATGAGTCTTATATCATCACTTTTTTTCTAATATAGTATGAAATCTAGGATGAACAAAAGGAAATATAATTATTTATAAATTGTATAACAAATAGAATCAATTGGGAAAGTTGCTTTTTGCATCAAAATTTATCACAAAAATTAAAATATTTTTGTTATTCTCAAAAAATGTCTTTTTTTCATATTTTTGTAAAAAAAAAAAAAAGCTTTGATAAACCAGATGTGTTCAGTTTTCAGTCAAAACATTTTGTTCTTTAGTTACCAGAAACTTCTTCTTCTTGTTATTGTTTTATGAAAGTCCCAAAATAATTTGATTGATTGATTGATTTGCAAAAATCTCTGTTTCATCAAAAAAAATGTGATAATGGAAAATTTCCAAGCAGCTCTAATACATTAACCTGAGGAATTTACTGGTATAGTAACTTTAATGAGGCAAAGAAGAAAATAAGAAAATTTTACTGTGTTTCTGAGAAACAGTTTTTTTGTTGCTTGTCTCTCCGTGCTTGCCTGGCTTGTCTTTTAGAGTGTAAGATTTTTGGAATAGGGCTGGATTCTGTGCTATGTTTGTGCCATGTGCAACACAATGGCGTCCCAACCATAGATGGGACTGTAAGGTTCTACCAGAAGACACACGATAAATGATAAACATAATTTCTAATTTCTGATGTCAATCCCTTGTTCCTGAGAATTTGGGGTGGGATTTTCTAAAGGGTCTAAGTAGGACCAGCTGGAAATTGGAATTTAATTTTTTGAAGAAGAAAAAAAAAAAAAACCACCCTCAAGATTTCAAGCTATGTTTTGTTCTGATATGGAAAGAACACAAGACTTTTCAAAAATTTTGGCAGTAGAAAAGAGATGTACAAAAGATCAACCCACTACAGCTAGGTGGTTAGAGCAGTTACCCAGGTCATGGGCGAATCGTGTTCAAGTCACCGGTCTGGTTGATTCAGAAGTGGAACTCAGACCTTGGCAAGTGCACATGCCACCAGGCTATGGCATTAGTCCTTATCATTTGTTCTCACTTTGATCAGTAATTCCATCCTGGACCTAAGAACATACCCAGATGACACTTTTGTTGAAACCGATATGTTTCTGTGAAATATTTCTGTTTCAACAAAATGGTATTTTTCAACGTAAAAAAAGTTTTGTCTAATTATTTATTGTATTGTATTGTATTTTTACCAGCTCTAGGCCTAAGTAGCACAAATCCCATTGAAGATCAGGGAGTATAAGTGGCTTAGGAACAGAAGTCCTATTGACTTTCAGTGGAGACTTGTGGTCCTAGGTCACTTAGGTGTTTTTTAAAATCCCAGTCATTTTCCTGAGCAGCAAGCAAGGTTATCTTGAAGGTGAGGCATGAAGACAATGGGCTAAATCGTGAGGCTTTCTCATGGGTGAATGGAGTGGGGTTGATGGGCTAGACCAGCAACAGGGGAAAGATGCCATTGGGTCAGCCACCCCACTGGCTCCTCATGGGTCTTAGAGGAATAAGGAGTGGAGCTCTCATCTCTGTTGCAGAGCCTGAAAGATGCACAAGCACAGAATGGTGTTGAGTAGCACCTGCTTCCCTTCCCTTATCTTATCTTTAATCAGGGTTCTAGGTATTATTGCTGGGATTTTAGAAGGAGCCCTAAGGTGCCGAAATCCCTTAGTATTTCAGCCTGGAATCCTGTTCCTTGTACTTCACCAGTGAAGCGAGTTCAAGCAAGAGCCAGGTCTACCAGGTGCAGTGTCAAATCCCACAATCCCAGAGCCCAGATATGTATCTTGAAAGTGTTTTAGGAGATGTGGGCAGAGTTTCAAGGCTGTGGATCTGCAGATATTTTATAGGTACCCTGATAGGATAAGGTATTTGGCGCTTCACATTTGCACATCCAAAAGTGTGTTCAACATGTTTAAATGCCTTATAATTCCTCATGTTTTGACAGATGGACCTCATGGCTGGAGCAGAAATAGAAAACCAAACCAGCGTGCAGAAGTTCATACTCCTGGGTTTTCCCGGCACTTGGTATTTTCGGATTTCCCTTGCAGTGGTGTTTTCAATTATGTATTTCTTTACAATTGTAGGGAATATGTCTGTTATAGCCTTAGTGTGGACCCACCCATGGCTCCACACCCCCATGTACTTCTTCCTCTGCAATCTCTCCTTCCTGGAGATCTGGTACACCATGGCCTGCGTCCCCAAGGCCATTGGTGTCATGTTTGGGAAAAGCCAAACCATTTCCTTCACCGGCTGCATCCTGCAGCTGTATTTCATATTCTCTCTGGGCTCTACAGAATGTCTCATACTGGCTGTCATGGCCTATGACCGCTATTTGGCCATATGTCATCCATTGCGCTACAGGTCCCTCATGAACAGCACCTTCTCTGCTCAACTGGCCCTCATCTCTTGGCTGTGTGGGTTCCTGGCTATCTCTGTGTTGGCATCTCTAATATCCAGGTTGTCTTTCTGTGGCCCTAACATTATCAATCACTTCTTTTGTGACATAGATTCCTGGATAGCGCTTTCCTGCACTGACACGAGCCTCGTTGAGCTGGCAACTTTTATCATCTCTATTAATGTCCTCCTGGGCTCATGTGCAGTAACCCTAGTCTCGTACATTTACATCATCTCCACCATCTGTAGAATCCCCTCAGCCCAAGGCCGCCAAAAGGCCTTTTCCACTTGCTCTGCCCATCTCACTGTCGTAACTATCTGGTATGGCTCCACCATTTTTCTGTATGTCAAGCCTTCTGCACAGAACTCATTGGATTTAAACAAAATAGTCAACGTCTTTAACACTATTGTAACTCCTCTATTAAACCCTTTCATTTACACTCTAAGAAACAAAGAGGTGAAGCGAGCCTTGGAAAAGGCAATCAGTGGGATGTAAAGTGGTTTTCAAATGGTCTGCATTTAGTAGGAATGTTGTCAAAGGGACCAAAATTAAAATTTCCTCAAGATCATTCGTAGTGCATGTGAACATTTCTTTGTTTTACAGGTTTCATCATTGACTGTAACAACCTGATGTTGACTTACAGATGAACTCAAGTGGGAGAAATGATGACCTCCTGAGGTCCCTTCCAACCCTGATATTCTATGATTCTATGAAATGCAAATTTGGTATGCTGAAAATTCCAAGTTGCTAAATTTGTGTGGCATTTGCCAGGATCTGTATGGATGCACCCGTTGATAATTACATAGGGGCCTAGGCCTAAGGGAGTTGGGTAACAAGCTCCCATTGAATGTCAGATGTAGATTCAAGCTGACATTTTCAAAGAAATGTGTGCAAATTAATTGCCCAGATCCCACTGAATTTCAATACAAGTTAGGTGACTAGCTTCCTTGCGCTCCTTTGAAATTCCCACTTTCACACTTTATCTCCTCTACTTACATTTATGATATATTTTCCAGTAGGGGGGACTTGTGTGATGCCATGGAACTGACTGTGACAGACATGGCAATTTTCTGCAATATCCTTGGGAGACCTTATTGAATTACTGTCCCATATTGATGTGTCCATAGAAGAGATTTTAGAACAACTTGATTAATTAAACAGTAATAAATCATCAGGACCAGATGATATTCACCCAAGAGTTCTGAAGGAACTCAAATATGAAATTGCAGGACTACAAACTGTAGTATGTAACCTATGTGCCAGATAATTGGATGGTAACAAATATAACTCTATTTTTTAAAAAAGGCCCCAGAGGCTATCCTGGGAATTACAGGCCAGTGATCCTAACTTCAGTACTGGGCAAACTGGTAGAAACTATATTAAATAATAGAATTATCAGACAGAATTTGTTGGGGAGGAGTCAAAACACCTTTTGTAAAGGAAGTCATGCCTCACCAATCTATTAGAATTCTTTGAGGGGGTCAACAAACATGTGGATAAGGGTGATGCAGTCTATATAGTGTACTAGGATTTTCAGAAAGCGTTTGACATGGTCCCTCCCCAAAGGCTCTGAAGGAAATTACTCAGGGGATAACAGGGAAAGTCCTCTCATGGATCAGTAACTGGTTAAAAAATAGGAAACAAAGGGTTAGAATAAATGCTCAGTTTTAAAAATGGAAAGAGGTAAAGAGTGGGGCCTCCCAAGCATCTGTACTGGGACCTGTGCTGTTCGACATATTCACTGATGATCTGGAAAAGGGAATGAACAGTGAAGTGGCAAAGTTTGCAGATGATACAAAATTATTCAAGATAGTTAAGTCCAAAGCTGACTGCAGAAAACTGGGTGACTGGGCAACAAAATGGCAG
Organism: Platysternon megacephalum; assembly: GCA_003942145.1. Taxonomy (NCBI): domain Eukaryota; kingdom Metazoa; phylum Chordata; order Testudines; family Platysternidae; genus Platysternon; species Platysternon megacephalum. Next base: position 25,521 of record QXTE01000836.1, read on the forward strand.
ATGAAATTCAAAATTGTTAAGTGAAAGTAATGTGCATTGGAAGAAATAATCCAAACTATACATATAAAATGATAATCGTGGGTTCTAAATTATCTGTTACCACTCAAGAAAGATATCTTAGAGTCATTGTGAATAGTTCTCTGAAAACTTCATCTCAATAAACAACAGAAGTCTAAAAGGCTAACAGAATCATAGAACTGGAAGGGACCTTGAGAGGTCATCTAGTCCAGTCCTCTGCACTCAAGTCTGGACTAAGTATTATCTAGACCATCCCTGACAGATGTTTGTCCAACCTGATCTTAAAAATCTCCAATAATGGATATTCCACAACCTCCCTAGGCAATTTATTCCAGTGCTTAACCACTCTGACAATTAGGAAGTTTTTCCTAATGTCCAACCTAAACCTCCCTTGCTGCAATTTAAGCCCATTGCTTCTTGTTCTAGCCTCAGAGGTTAAGGAGAACAATTTTTCTCCTTCCTCCTTGTAACAACCTTTTATGTACTTGAAAACTATTATCATGTCCCCTCTCAGTCTTCTCTTCTCCATACTAAACAAACCCAATTTTTTCAATCTTCCCTCATAGATCATGTTTTCTTGACCTTTAATCATTTTTGTTGCTCTTCTCTGGATTTTCTCCAATTTGTCCACATCTTTCCTGAAATGTGGCACCCAGAACTGGACACAATACTCCAGCTGAGGCCTAATCAGCGGGGAGTAGAGCGGAAGAATTACTTCTCATGTCTTGCTTACAACACTCCTGCTAATACATTCCAGAATGATGTTTGCTTTTTTTGAAACAGTGTTACACTGTTGACTCATATTTAGCTTGTGATCCACCATGACCTCCAGATAACTTTCCGCATTACTCCTTCCCAGGCAGTCATTTCCCATTTTGTATGTGTGCAACTAATTGTTCTTTCCTAAGTGGAGTACTTTGATTTGTCCCTATTGAATTTCATCCTATTTACTTCAGACCATTTCTCCAGTTTGTCCAGATCATTTTGAATTATAATCCTATCCTCCAAAGCACTCACAACCCCTCCCAGTTTGGTATCATCCGCAAACTTTATAAGTGTACTCTCTATGCCATTATCTAAATCATTGATGAAGATATTGAACCGAATCAGACCCAGAACTGATCCCTGCAGCACCCCACTCATCATGCCCTTCCAGCATGACTGTGAACCACTGATAACTACTCTTTGGGAATGGTTTTCCAACCAGTTATGCACCCACCTTATAGTAGCTCCATCTAGGAGCTACCTGTATGTCCGTGACAATGGACATGGCTCAGTGAACGGTGGGACTCTCCTCTCCCTCCTAGTCCGGAAAAGACACCCCCTCTGCAACCCTTATTTTATACACTCAACAGGCAAACCATCAATACCATTAAGGCCACAAGTCAATTCTGAGAGTGTCAGGTCCTGTTCAAGTCTGTCCACATCCAACATTGAGATCCTAGGAAGATCCTCAAGGAGCCACCAACACTCAGATGGAGACACAGGCTCTGCAGCATACAGGTCTGAGAAAAAATTCACAGCAAAGTTCCTAATCCCCACAGGAGCAGAAAGCACTTGGCCTGAAAATGTCTTGAAATGGCCACTCATTTTCTGGTTGGCATGTTTCTTTTCCAGGTCAGAGAAAAGCTGAGTAGGCACATCCATTTGAGAAAGGCCCTGAAATCGGGNTTGAGCCCTATGATTATTACTAGCATTCGTTCCCCAATATATATCCGGGAAGTTAAAGTCTCCCATGATCATACAGTTCCTATTAGTAATGACCTCCTTAAAAACATTCAAGAGTTCTCTATCCATATCCAGGCTAGATCCCGGCGGTCTATAGCACACCCCAATCACTATCCCAGGGGAGGCTCTAGTAGTTTTCTTCCCCAACGTGACCATTGCCCAGACAGACTCCGTATTATCCATTCCATTACTAGTTATTTCGTTACAGTTTATCTTATTATTGACATACAACGCTACTCCCCCCCCCCCCTTTACCTTTGTTTCGGTCTAGCTTCCTTGCGCTCCTTTGAAATTCCCACTTTCACACTTTATCTCCTCTACTTACATTTATGATATATTTTCCAGTAGGGGGGGACTTGTGTGATGCCATGGAACTGACTGTGACAGACATGGCAATTTCCTGCAATATCCTTGGGAGACCTTATTGAATTACTGTCCTGCATTGATGTGTCCATAGAAGAGATTTTAAAACAACTTGATTAATTAAACAGTAATAAATCATCAGGACCAGATGATATTCACCCAAGAGTTCTGAAGGAACTCAAATATGAAATTGCAGGACTACAAACTGTAGTATGTAACCTATGTGCCAGATAATTGGATGGTAACAAATATAACTCTATTTTTTAAAAAGGGCCCCAGAGGCTATCCTGGGAATTACAGGCCAGTGATCCTAACTTCAGTACTGGGCAAACTGGTAGAAACTATATTAAATAATAGAATTATCAGACACATCGATGGACAGAATTTGTTGGGGAGGAGTCAAAACACCTTTTGTAAAGGAAGTCATGCCTCACCAATCTATTAGAATTCTTTGAGGGGGTCAACAAACATGTGGATAAGGGTGATGCAGTCTATATAGTGTACTAGGATTTTCAGAAAGCGTTTGACATGGCCCCTCCCCAAAGGCTCTGAAGGAAATTACTCAGGGGATAACAGGGAAAGTCCTCTCATGGATCAGTAACTGGTTAAAAAATAGGAAACAAAGGGTTAGAATAAATGGTCAGTTTTAAAAATGGAAAGAGGTAAAGAGTGGGGCCTCCCAAGCATCTGTACTGGGACCTGTGCTGTTCGACATATTCACTGATGATCTGGAAAAGGGAATGAACAGTGAAGTGGCAAAGTTTGCAGATGATACAAAATTATTCAATGGTTAAGTCCAAAGCTGACTGCAGAAAACTGGGTGACTGGGCAATAAAATGGCAGATGAAATTCAAAATTGTTAAGTGAAAGTAATGTGCATTGGAAGAAATAATCCAAACTATACATATAAAATGATAATGGTGGGTTCTAAATTATCTGTTACCACTCAAGAAAGATATCTTAGAGTCATTGTGAATAGTTCTCTGAAAACTTCATCTCAATAAACAACCGAAGTCTAAAAGGCTAACAGAATCATAGAACTGGAAGGGACCTTGAGAGGTCATCTAGTCCAGTCCTCTGCACTCAAGTCTGGACTAAGTATTATCTAGACCATCCCTGACAGATGTTTGTCCAACCTGATCTTAAAAATCTCCAATAATGGATATTCCACAACCTCCCTAGGCAATTTATTCCAGTGCTTAACCACTCTGACAATTAGGAAGTTTTTCCTAATGTCCAACCTAAACCTCCCTTGCTGCAATTTAAGCCCATTGCTTCTTGTTCTAGCCTCAGAGGTTAAGGAGAACAATTTTTCTCCTTCCTCCTTGTAACAACCTTTTATGTACTTGAAAACTATTATCATGTCCCCTCTCAGTCTTCTCTTCTCCATACTAAACAAACCCAATTTTTTCAATCTTCCCTCATAGATCATGTTTTCTTGACCTTTAATCATTTTTGTTGCTCTTCTCTGGATTTTCTCCAATTTGTCCACATCTTTCCTGAAATGTGGCACCCAGAACTGGACACAATACTCCAGCTGAGGCCTAATCAGAGGGGAGTAGAGCGGAAGAATTACTTCTCATGTCTTGCTTACAACACTCCTGCTAATACATTCCAGAATGATGTTTGCTTTTTTTGAAACAGTGTTACACTGTTGACTCATATTTAGCTTGTGATCCACTATGACCTCCAGATAACTTTCCGCATTACTCCTTCCCAGGCAGTCATTTCCCATTTTGTATGTGTGCAACTAATTGTTCTTTCCTAAGTGGAGTACTTTGATTTGTCCCTATTGAATTTCATCCTATTTACTTCAGACCATTTCTCCAGTTTGTCCAGATCATTTTGAATTATAATCCTATCCTCCAAAGCACTCACAACCCCTCCCAGTTTGGTATCATCCGCAAACTTTATAAGTGTACTCTCTATGCCATTATCTAAATCATTGATGAAGATATTGAACCGAATCAGACCCAGAACTGATCCCTGCAGCACCCCACTCATCATGCCCTTCCAGCATGACTGTGAACCACTGATAACTACTCTTTGGGAATGGTTTTCCAACCAGTTATGCACCCACCTTATAGTAGCTCCATCTAGGAGCTACCTGTATGTCCGTGACAATGGACATGGCTCAGTGAACGGTGGGACTCTCCTCTCCCTCCTAGTCCGGAAAAGACACCCCCTCTGCAACCCTTATTTTATACACTCAACAGGCAAACCATCAATACCATTAAGGCCACAAGTCAATTCTGAGAGTGTCAGGTCCTGTTCAAGTCTGTCCACATCCAACATTGAGATCCTAGGAAGATCCTCAAGGAGCCACCAACACTCAGATGGAGACACAGGCTCTGCAGCATACAGGTCTGAGAAAAAATTCACAGCAAAGTTCCTAATCCCCACAGGAGCAGAAAGCACTTGGCCTGAAAATGTCTTGAAATGGCCACTCATTTTCTGGTTGGCATGTTTCTTTTCCAGGTCAGAGAAAAGCTGAGTNATTTTCAAGTTCCATAGTCCCCAACTCTAACTCCTTCATACTCCCATGAAGGACCAGGGTTGTCTGCTGCCTGTATTGCTGATAAAAATATTTAATATTAATTTTACCCACCTCCCACCACTGCCTTAGGGAGGGGAAAACATCCTTTGAAGCAACCCAGTCTCCCCCAAAATAATTGGAAGAGTCCTGAAAGTGAACATCTTTTAAAAGGTCACCATTCCCAGGGGCCACCTGTGTTTTCTTATTTCTTTCACCTGCATTTTCCAATTAACCACAAGTCAGACTCCCACAACAAAAACAGACCATGTCCTCAGTGGCAACAAACACAGTGTAGTCACACTCCCCAATCCGATAGTTGAGGGAAACTTTTGACACTTTGGAAGCATTGTTTAATATCATATAAACCTGCCCACGAAAGGACAAGACATGCTGAACCTCTGGGGCTTTTCAATCCAAAGGAAATCTCCTAATAGGGCAGCGATCTTACTCAGCAGGTCTCTGGCCAGCTGCTCATTTCCTAATAAAGGAGGGACATTAGAGATAGTGACTTTAACAGCAGGTGTTGAGAGGGGCACTACAGGGACTGAAACACACCACACAACAATCCCCTTCACAGCCACCTGCTCAACAAGGCTAAGCGTGGCAACAAGGGAGGCCTACCGCATATTTTTAAACATGGTCGCCTTCCTCACAGCTAGAAACACGCCTCCACAGAGGCAGATTCTGGAGTCAAAATCTGCAACCCATGGCCCAGGTTAAACCCTCAGAATCCACAACAAACTGAGGTCTCTGTCCCCCAAGGGCTGGCCATGCCAGCCCAGAGGACAGACAAAAGCCTGCTAAAACAAAAGAAATCCTAAAATTAAACCCACAACAATCACAAAACTAAACACACATGCACACAATCACAAATTCTCCATTTACTCAACAGAAAGAGACAGAGAGAGAACAGAAAAGCACACCAATGCTCAGGGCTGCCCAGAGGATTCAGGGGGCCTGGGGCAAAGCGGGGGAACTGCAGCCAGGGCCGGCTTTAGGCACCGCGGGACCCGATTTGAAGGAGCTGTCACCGAAGTCCCGCCGCTGTCTTCAGCAGCAGCTCAATCACTGCTGCGGAGGAAGGACCCTTCGCCGAAATGCCGCCGAAGACAGCAGCAACGATTGAGCTGCCGACGACGACAGTGGCAGGACTTCGTCGGCAGCTTCTTCGGGACGTTGCGGGGCCCTCTTAGGGGCGCGGGGCCTGATCCTGGCCCTGGCTGCGGAGCTTGTACTCACCCAGCGGCGGTCCGGGTCTTCGGCGGCATTTCTGCGGCAGGGAGCCCTTCAGTTGCTCTGCGTCTTCGGCAGCACTGAAGGACCCGCCGCCGAAATGCCGCCGAAGACCCGGAGCGACCCAAGGGTCCCCCGCTGCCGAAGACCTGGAGCGACTGAAGGGACCCCGCTGCCGAAGACCCAGACCGCCGCCGGGCCAGGGCTCGCGGGGCCCCTGCGGGGTCCGGGGCCTGGGGCAAATTGCCCCACTTGCCCCCCCCTCTGGGCGGCCCTGCCAATGCTCAGTCTCACTAACACAATCTCCTGAGACAAATAGAGATATTTTTGTGTGTATTACAGAAGAAAAGATACATTTGACAGACAAGACTATGGAAAATAGTCACCAGGATATTGCATGGCTAACTCCATCATTGGAGACTGAGATGTCTGTCAAATTTAAATCAAATGTCTTTCCAGATCAAGATGTTGCATTGCAGAGGCAATTCCAATATTTTGAAATTTGTTTTCATCCTGAATCTGGATGAAAAGTTACAATTTGGAATTTTTTTGTAGAATGAAATGTTCCAAAAAATTTAAACTCAGAAATGGCAAAACATTTCATTCTGATCAAAACTAATGCTAGTCAGAACCCAGAATTCCTGTTCCATGGTAATTTCCAAAGTTTCCTCATTAGTATTATTATTACTCTGAATCAGAACAAAAAATAAATACACATTTCAGAACTTCTTCCAGAACAAAATTCTGAAATTTCATAGAGAAAAAGTAGAAAAGACAGCCAGACAGCCTGCCTTGTTTCTGATAATAGTTTTAATGGAATCAACATGTTCCTATGGAACTGTTCTGTTAGAAATTTTTCAATCAGTTCTAGTTCCAATGTTTCAAATTGAAATATTCCATTTCAAAATGTTAATTCAAAATGAAAACAGTTCAGTTTCAAGTGACATTTCAACTGGGTTCTAGTGCCAGCAATACACTTGTTAATTGTGGGACCTTGAACAAGCCACTTCCCCTTCCCGTGCCTCAGTTTCTCCATCTTGAAAGGGAGACAATGACATCAGCTGAAATTTGTTGGGAAATGGAATTTCCATTCCATGCAAACTCCAGAAATGTCCTTTCATCCCTAATCAGAACCAAACATTAAAATTTACTGATTTTTTTCTAAAATATTTCATTTCAGAATCATCAGAATTACCTTTTTGAAACAAAACATTTTTATAAGATTCAAATGTCTCTTGTTGCCTTTATCATTATATTGCATTATGTTATACATTATAGTATAATATATGCAATATACATAAATTATAATATAACAAAATTCAAATGATAAATTTAAAATGAAACTTTTTGACCAAATTGAAACAAATTGTTTTGCTAATTTCCCTTAAAAAATCGATATGTTCCCAAGAAAAGTGTTTATTTCATTGAACTTGCAATTTCCAATTGAACACAGTTCCACTGAAAAGTTTTCAAAAAGCTGTAATATTAACCAAATTTGAAAAGTGCTTTCAGATCTATGTGTGTATGTATGTTAAATCTATAACCCTTTCATTGAATTTTGCACCTGACACCAAAATGGGGGGATACGAGGAGGAGTTCCCTAGGGCTGCATTTGCTTTTTACAGTTATCTGACAATCATAGAAGGAGGTCACTAGAGCAAGGGCCTAAGTGAATTCCGTGGGATTTAGGGTGAAAAGTTTCAAAAGTGTGTAAGTGACGTAGGAGCCTAGGTCCTATTGAAAGTTGGTGGGACTCTTAAATCACTTAGGGCCAGATTTTTTAATATATTTAGGTGCCCAGGGCCAAATTTTTAAAGATATTTAGGCACCTCGTGGGATTTTGAAAAACATCTAGTCTCCTAAAACTCATTTATTTCAATAGATGTTAGGCACCAAGGTGCTTTTGAAAATTCCACCACATGTCTAAATACCTTTAAAAATCTGGGGGTTTGACACTTTTGAAAATGTTGCTCAGGCACCTAAGGGGTAGTTTCCCAAAGCTATTTAAGTGCCTAAAGACACCTTAGACATAGGCATCTAGGGCCAGATTTTTACATCTATTTAGGTGCCTAACTCCCACTGGAAATTTCAAAAGCACCTAAGCAGGTTAGCTGCCTACCCCCAATAGATGTCAATAAGAGTTAGTCACCTTGCTTAGTCAGGTTTGAAAATCCCACCAGGCACCTAACTGTATGTTTAGGTGCCTAAATGCCTTTGCAAATCTGGCCCTAACTGCATTAGGCATCTTTGAAAATGCTAGCCAAACTTCTTCTCATCCTGCAGGGGATTTTCTGCCCTGTAGGTGAACTCCTTTGAATATAACTTTAGAAATATATATACACTCCCTTCCTAAGGTACAGGTGACGTATAAGGCCCAAGCAATAGAGTGGAGCTTGCTCTAACTAAAGATCACTGAAATTAGCTATCAGTATTCTCACTGCTCCAGGGAGAATTGTTAGAAGGATATTCAGAGATGAGGTTGCTACATGAAAAACAGCCTTCGCTCAGAGCTATATGTGACAGCGTACCTCATAAAGCTTTATGGGGGGGGTGTCATAAATGTATGTATAATATAACTGGAATAGGGTTTTGCTACATAGGCCATGTAACATATCTATGTAAAGGTTATGATCTACGGGTTATGTTCACCCTAGTTGTATACAGGCACCATTTGTGTGTTCAAAGTTATGAACATTGGCTATATAATTGCTTGATTTCTAAGTGGCCTCAGTTAGAACATTTGATCACTTCTTGGGAAAGGAATGTGCAAGTTAAATGTTCAATCAAGGAGCACTTAACAGACAAAAGAGCTTGGAAGACTCCAATCCACATTAGAAGTCTACCTGAGGATGTTCCAGGCAGCATGTGGGTAATGGCTGCTACCTGCAAGTCCTGAGTCACATATGGGCATGTGACCTGCCCATGTGATTCCGAATCTCCATTTTGTGACTGGATTCTACAGAGGGTGAGGAGGGGGTCTCCACCCACAAGAGACAGTCTATTTAAACCCGTGGGAGACCCCTCCATTTTGTCTTCAGCTGGCTAAAGAAGAAGCCTCTCCACCCCCCAGGATACTTGAAGGAAACTGAAACGAAGGACAGTAACTACAGGGGGTGTGAGTGATTGCTGGACCCAGGCTAAAAGAAGATTAGCCTGTAAAAGGGAACATTTTGGAACTGGTGAGGATCTTATCTATATTTAGTGCAATTAGACATAGATTTGCGCATTTTATTTTATTTTGCTGGGTAACTTACTTTATTCTGTCTGCTACTACTTGGAATCACTTAAATCCTACTTTCTGTATTTAATAAAATCACTTTCTACTTATTAATTAACTCAGAGTATGTATTAATATCTGGGGGAGCAAACAGCTGTGCATATCTCTTTATCAGTGTTATAGAGGGCGAACAATTAATAAGCTTTATACAGGGTAAAACGGATTTATTTGGGTTTAGACCCCATTGGGAATTGGGCATCTGAGTGCTAAAGGCAAGCACACTTCTGTGAGCTGTTTTCAGGTAAACCTGCAGCTTTGGGGCAGGTAATTCAGACCCTGGTCTGTGCTGGAGCAGACGGGTGTGTCTGGCTTCACCAAGACAGGGAGCTGAAGCCACTGAGCTGGCAGGGAGAACAGGAACAGAGGTAGACTTTGCACATCGGTTGGCAGCTCCCAAGGGGGTTTCTGTGATCCAACCCGTCACACTATATATGAGTGGGGGAAAAGGAGGCGGCTGCTTAGTTTGTTTAGCAACCAGCAGTGGATTGTTCTGAGAGCAAACATGAATTTACAGCTACAGGGATTCACCTTGACAATTTCTAGCAGGTGATATGACAGGGCAAACAGTTTTCCTCTATTATTGGCATTCTTTTTATGTTATTAGCCTTCTTATATAATAGACAAATCAATAATTCAGCCAATTTATTCCCTTTTTTGTCTTATATAAAGGTACAGATCACCAATAATTTAATCCATTTCCTTTCGGTTTCTTCCTCCTTCTAGTGTTATGCTGTAATTTACCAAGAAGAATGGTCAGAAACTGAAAACACCAACAGAAGATAAATACAATTTTTTGCTCCTACCTAAATAAGAATCTCCTTGCTAGAAAAGATCAATCCATCTATCTATAGTGCCTAAGCTTTTATACCAGTGCCAGCACTCTGGTCCTAGACCCTTACAATACCATCTATGCTAGCAGGAAAGAAGTGCCTTTGCTTGTTTTGTATGTTGTTAATAGAAAAAACAATATTATTGAACTGAGGTCAGTCTGTAGGGTACGAGGAAGCTGAATGTTCCTTTTTTGTACCTGATCATCAATGGGCTATCGACTATAATACCCCATCTCCAATGGAGTTCATTGCCATGCACTTCAGAATTGAGCCTCTGTAAACTTTTCTACATTAGAGCATTGTTCACAAATTTCCCCACCAGTGGTAGCAACAATAGGACCTCTGAAGTAGAAAAGGTGCCAGCAGCATTTTAATCACCCATGCTACCTAGAGTAGTTGTGTTCAGGGTTGTTAAAATGCTGGCAGCTGGCCTGAACAAGTGCTTTCACAAAGCCCTGGCTGGGCTGATTTAGTTGGGTTTGGTCCTGCTTTGAGCAGGGGGTTGGACTAGATGACCTCCTGAGGTCCCTTCCAACCCTGAGATTCTATGATTCTATGATTCTATGGCTGACACTGGTGGAGCTGAATCAATGCTGGAGAAAAATCTAATGTAGGTTAAGAAGAAAAATCTAATGTAGATTAATGTAGATAGAGTCCCAAATTGGAGCTGTCCAGAACATTTTTGTTTGTTTATTTTTAATTCCCTGTGAAAAATGTGGATTAAAAATTAAAAACAAAACTTTTTTGAAACTGAAAATGATTTTTCTTTTGACTGAAAACTGCTGGAAACCAAAAATTGTTCAGCTGAGAACTGATTTAAAAAAAAAAAATCAAAACAATTCAAGGAAAGCAGACACTTTCCTTTAAAATTTGTGTTTAATCAAAAACCCATTTAAAAAAAAAAGTTTTTGATGGAACTACTACAAATACTCCTCCCCGCACAGTGTAATACCATGGAGGAAATTTATTTGTTATTAGAACTGGGCAAAATTTTTCAAACAAATAGTTTATTCATGAAAAAAACTGCAGGTTTGGGTGGATGGAAACAATGCATGAATATGTGTCCAGTTCCCCAAATAGCTTTGACTGAAGCAAAGACGTCCAAATGTTTTAGTAGTGTCAAAATGAAGCATTTTGTTTCCTCCCAAAAAATTTGTTTCAACTTTCAGGCATTTTGACAAATGCCAAAGCATCAACAAAAAGGTGGAGGAGGAGCAGGTGTTCATAGTGGAGTTGCCTCCCTTATAAGCTTTAGCCCAGTTGTTAGGGCACGCTTCTACAATGTGGGAGACCACAGTACAAATCTTGTTTCCTCATCAGGCAGAGGGGGGAATTTTACCCGTGTCTCCCACAGCCCAGGTGAGCGTCCTAACCGCTGAGCTAAACTTTCAAGGGACGTGGTGCCTCCTTTAGTCATTTTGTGAATTTAGTCCTCCTTCTCCTTGCTTTTGTCAAAATTTCTGAAATTCAAAACATTGGGGGGGGGGGGAGAGGAAGGGGAGGGAGAAAATTAAACAAAACGTTTTATTTTGTTTCAATTCTTTTTTTTCCTATTCACCAATTTTTTTAAAGTGTCATTTCTCGTTTGACCTGAAATGATTTTTTATATTATTTTTCAAAATTGCCAATGAACTGAAAAATCCATTATTCAACTAGATCTATTTGTTACTTCAGTTAATGTTTAGCATTCAACCTGTTACTCACGCAAGTAGCCTTTAATCATGCACGGTGTTCATTTGATTTCAAAAGAACTATTATAGTGAATTAGGTTTAGCAAGATCAGACACAATGATATGAAAAATGAGAGCTTGTAGCCTTTGTGATTTTTGGGGAGTTCTAAAACATCTCTAAGGGTTTTACAGACCTTTTTTTGCATTTTAATATTGTGACAGGGTCAGGCCAGACAGCTACAGGAGAGGGCAGGAAGGAAGGTATATTAGCCTGAGCCTGTTGGGATCCTGGAAGAATCATAGAATCATAGAATATCAGGGTTGGAAGGGACCTCAGGAGGTCATCTAGTCCAACCCCTTGCTCAAAGCAAAAAAAAGGAAAGTGGGTGGGCAGAGCCTGCCCACTGCTAAATGACCTCCCCAAGCCTAAGGGGAGGATCCACAAGGTCTGGGATCTCAATTAATTACAGGGGACAACTAAAGATATAACAGGGACAGGAGTGAGGTCACAGGGCTAAACGAAGGGAACCTGACGGGGACACCGAGCAGAGAATCATAGAATATTAGGGTTGGAAGGGACATCAGGAGGTCATCTAGTCCAACCCCCTGTTCAAAGCAGGACCAATCCCCAACTAAATCATCCCAGCCAGGGCTTTGTCAAGCCTGACTGTAAAACCCTATAAGGAAGGAGATTCCACCTCCCTAGGTAACCCATTCCAGTGCTTCACCACCCTCCTAGTGAAAAAGTTTTTCCTAACATCCAACCTAAACCTCCTCCACTGCAACTTGAGACCATTACTCCTTGTTCTGTCATCTGGTACCACTGAGAACAGTCTAGCTCCATCCTCTTTGGAACCACTTTTCAGGTAGTTGAAAGCGGCTATCAAACCCCCCTCATTCTTCTCTGCTGCAGACTAAACAATCCCAGTTCCCTCAGCCTCTCCTCATAAGTCATGTGCTCCAGTCCCCTAATCATTTTTGTTGCCCTCCACTGGACTCTCTAATTTTTCCACATCCTTCTTGTAGTGTGGGGCCCAAAACTGAGCACAGTACTCCAGATGAGGCCTCACCAATGCCGAATAGAGGGGAACGATCACGTCCCTCGATCTGCTGGCAATGCCCCTACTTATACAGCCCCAAATGCCGTTAGCCTTCTTGGAAACAAGGGCACACTGTTGTCTCATATCCAGCTTCTTGTCCACTGTAACCCCTAGGTCCTTTTCTGCAGAACTGCTGTCTAGCCATTCGGTCCCTAGTCTGTAGCAGTGCATGGGATTCTTCCGTCCTAAGTGCAGGACTCTGCACTTGTCCTTGTTGTCCTTGTCCTTGCCTAAATTCAGCAGCACAAATTTTCTAAAGGCCCCCTTCACCTTTTTGTTCCTCAGACTGCAGATGATAGGGTGGAAAGTTTATGGTAGGCCCCCTTTTCCCTGTGTTCATATTATTAAGGACTCACCTTCCCAGGGGTAAATTTGCTGGGCTCAGATGGTGGAGCCACAAATGCCCTAGTGAAAGTTCCTGTGTCCATTGCAATCACTTGGGCTTCTCTGATTTTTTAGAAGACATGCTGGCCAGACCATGTGGGTCGTGAGTTCCAGGTTTAATTCCTGGGTCTGCTGCAGACCCACTGGATGAATTTGGTTCCATTCACTTCTTTCAGAGTGCTTCACTCTGTGCATTGTCCTGTTATAAGCAGTACTGAGGAGAGAAATCTAAGGCACCAAACCTTCCACCTCCTAAGCCCACATCATGAGAAGGGCTTTTCCTTTCCAGACACTTCCTTGCTGAGCAGTTCCTAGAGCAATCGCTCAGGCGCCCAATCTCCTCCCTTTGAAGTCAAGAGGTATTAGGCCACATCTCATTTTTCATGACTTGAAATTGTTCCCCAGGATCCTTGTTGTTAGGACCTGCAGTAGTTTCTTGATAGGTGACACTGTCATATGGCCGTGCCACGGGTAGAGCTGGTTATGGGCTAGAGACACCTCTGCCTACTCTCTGGTCTCCCTGAAAGCACCCACCTCAGGTGTTGAGCCTCTTGCCTTCATCAGTCTCAGGGAAGCATCTAACGCTCCTTCCACTCTCAGACCGGGACCTAGTTACTCTATCCCGCATATATCCCGCATACCAACGGCTTATCACCCTGCAGCTCCAACTGGGCTTCAGGCACCAGTGACCAGTGACATTGATCAACACCCACCTTAAAACAAAGTATATTTTTTTAGCAACTGGAACAAACATTTAAAAATCGATTTCAAAGCAACAACCAACCTACACACATCTAATCAAAGGGCTTCAGCTGGTTGCCTGCAGGTGTCAGGTAGGACTTTTTTCCCCAATGCACAGTTGGTCTGTGTGACGGGCCTGGTACCCCAGCACCCCCTAGTGTCAGGGGCGGGCTGGGGCCTAGCGCCTCGCCTCTCCCTTATCCTTCCTTCTGCCCCTGGCAAGCGGGGTATTCGGCTTAAGGGCCGCCGTCCACGTCACCGCCCTCCGCAAGGCGGGGTAGTGTGGCCTAGCGGCCGGAGTCCAATGGCACCCCCTCTCGGAGTGGGGTAGCGCGGCCTAGCGGCCGGAGTCCAATGGCACCCCCCTCGGAGCGGGGTAGCGCGGCCTAGCGGCCGGAGTCCAATAGCACCCCCCTTCGGAGCGGGGTAGCGCGGCCTAGCGGCCGGAGTCCAATAGCCCCCCTTCGGAGCGGGGTAGCGTGGCCTAGCGGCCGGAGTCCAATAGCACCCCCCCTCGGAGCGGGGTAGCGCGGCCTAGCGGCCGGAGTCCAATAGCCCCCCCTCGGAGCGGGGTAGCGCGGCCTAGCGGCCGGAGTCCAATAGCACCCCCCCTCGGAGCGGGGTAGCGCGGCCTAGCGGCCGGAGTCCAATAGC
>QXTE01000836.1:44299-58459 GCA_003942145.1 Platysternon megacephalum
CGCTTGGTAACGATTTCAGTATAGGACTCTGTTCTCATTGGCCCCCTGCCATGCAAATCTGCAAGTCACTAACCTGAGTTCAGCTATTACATGTATTCAACCTCACCCCCTGATCTGGGCCAGGCAGGTGACTTTGGTTCAGAGAGGGCTCTACCCTGTCCAGGATAGGAGCAGACTGTTGCACGGTTCAGCCCAAGGTAAACAGAACTGAGCAGGGTGGGACGTGCTGAGGATTTTGATCCTGCTTTAATAACAGGCTGCTTCATGGCTCCCCAAGCATCTCCACCCTAGCAGCAGGAGTGAGGCCTGGGACGGAAGCACAGAACTAAGCATCTCACATCAGCATGATGATGACCAGGGAAGCCAGGAACTGACAGATTATTGGACTCGCAATGAACACACAGACACAGCACAATGTAATAGATATAGAGACACTTTCAGTGTCTAGGAAACACACAGATCCTCTGCACATGGTGATCCTGGCTCTCAGCCCATGAAGTCCCCCTGCCTCTCAGTCTTTGGTCTCACTTGAGTTTCATGAAACAGCAGAAACTCCCAGAGAAGTTAACTTTTGCCTTTGAGCCGCCACTTCTGAGCGTGAACAGGGCTCCAGGGAGAGACTCACCAACCATCCTGAGAGAACAGACATGGATAAATCTTCTGCCCACAGCACCAACCCTTTGCTGCCAGAGACACCCAGAGTCAGCCACGCAGCTCATAGGCAGCGAGCAAGAGGTCTGCGTTTATTGATATTCAGTCTCAGTGAGAACAATGAAAGGGCTCTTCAGTTACTGAGCATTTGGCATCCAGATATTACAGTGATTGGGGCACTAGTTGTAGACAGATAGATAGATTAGACAGATAGTTTCAATGATAATTCCTTTTGCGACCAGCAGTATTCTGAAGTTGGAAAGCAAACACAACATCAACTGGGTGAAAGCCATACTTCTCAGCACAGTAAGTTGACTGCTGTCATTAAATCCCTGAGGTTTTTAAGGGGTTGAATTTAAGCATATAAATGTGAATGAAAATGTCACATTTTATTGTGAATTAAATCAGCCTGGTATAACTAATTTCATTGTACCCAGGGGCAAACTCATTTCGATAATTTGTATCTTTTTTACATAATGGGAAAGGTGGGATCCAAATGAAGAGCTTGGTCCCAGTTTCTGCACTGCCAGTGTCTTGCTCTGTAACTTTGGGCAAGTGACTTAACATCCATGTCCCTCCATTCCGCAGTTTGTAGAATGGGTGTAAATCATGAACAAGCTCAGGGAGTTCAGTGGGATTGGGCTGGTGTCAGTGAGATCAGATTCAGGCCTTTAGTCTCTTGCAGACACTTAGGGCCAGATTTTTAAAAGTATTTAGGAACCTAGTGGGATTCTCAAAAGAACCTCTGGCACCTAAAACCCATTAAAATCAGTGGATGTTAGGCACCTATATGCTTTTGAAAATCCCATTCTTCACCTTATACCTTTAAAAACCTGGCCCTTCATTTTTAATCCACTACATGGTCCAGTGGAAGGAAGAACTTAGCTCCAGTTAGAGCTGGTCAGGAATTTGTCAGTGAAATGTTTTTTTGTCAGAAAATGCAAATTTTCAAAACCAAAGCGTTTTGCCAAAATGTATCAGTTTCAATGCAACTTTCATCGGGAAGGTTTTTCAGGTCCAGGGTGGAATTTCTGCTCAGAATAAGAGAGCCAATCCACCCCAGAATTGCCTAGTGGTTAAAGCTCTCACCAAGGATGTGAGAGAACCAGCTTCACGTCTCTCTTTTCAATCAGACAGATCAGAAACACAAAGGCTATATCTTCACAGTGATAAAAGCCCCATGGAATGGCCGTGGCTGGCAGCTGCAGGGTTTTTATCGCCGTGTAGACATATCCAAACTGCCCACATCCCAGATGAGTGCTGCAGCTATCAGTGATTGCTTGTTATGCAGCAAGTGGGTCAATGGGTCTCTCTCTTTTCTTGTTTTGTGAAAAAAACAAAAGGTCTCATTTTCATTGCACATCACAACAAAATCAAATGTTTGAAATTCTCTTTTTCTGGCCAGCCCTAGCTCTGCCATGTCAGGATGTTGTCTAACTATAGGAACATCACTTCATGTCTTTGTGCCTCACTGTTCACAGAGTCATAGGGCAGGTCTTCACTACCCGCCGGATCGGTAGTGTAAACCCGATAAAATCAATCCCCGATCACACTCCCCATTGACTCCAGAACTCCAGCTCGTGAGAGGCAGAAGCAGAGTCAACGGGGGAGCGGCAGCGGTCAACTCGCCTCCATCCTCATGGCCAGATAAGTCGACCTAAGACACGCCGACTTCAGCTACGCAATCTTAGGTCCACCCCCCCGCTAGGGAACATTGTGATTATCCAGTGTGACCTCTTGTATAACACAGGCCATAGAACTTCTCTAAAATAATTCCTAGAGCAGATTATTTAAAAACATCCAATCTTGATTTAAAAATTGTCAGTGATGGAGAATCCACCACGACCCTTGATAAATTGTTTCAATAGTTAATTACTTTCACTCTTAAAAATGTACACCTTATTTCCAATTTGAATTTTTCTATCTTCAGCTTCGAGCCATTGAATTGTGTTATACCTTTCTCTGCTAGATTGCAGAGCCCATTAGTAAATATTTGTTCCCCATGTAGATACTTAGAGACTGTAATCAAGTCAACCCTTAATCTTCTCTTTGTTAAGATAAAGAGTGAGCTCTTTGAATCTATTTCTGTAAGGCATGTTTTCTAATCCTTTAATCATTCTTGTGGGTCTTCCCTGAACCTTCTTCAATTTATCAACATCCTTCTTGAATTGTGGCACCAAAACCTGACACAGTATTCTAGCACTAGTCGCACCAGTGCCAAGATTCACTCAAGAGTTCTAAAGGAACACAAATATGAAATTGCAGAACTACTAACTGTGGTATATATCCTATTGCATAAATCAGCCTCTGTACCAGATAACCGGAGGATGGTTAATGTAATACTATTTTTTTAAAAAGGCTCCAAAGGTGATCCTGGAAACTAAAGACCAGTGAGCCTTACTTCAGTACCAAGCAATTTGGTTGAAATTGTAGTAAAGAACAGAATGATCAGACACATAGATGAACTCATGACATTGGGGAAGAGTCAACATGGCTTTTGTAAAGGGCAATCATGTCTGATCAATCTATTATAATTCTTTGTGTGTGTCAACAAATATGTGGACAAGGGTGATCCAGTAAATATAGTGTACTTGGACTTTCAGAAAGCCTTTGACAAAGTCCCTCACCAAAGGCTATTAAGCAACGTAGGCAGACATAGTATAAGAAGGAAGGTTCTCTCATGGATCAGTAACTGGTTAAAAGATAGGAAATAAAGGGTAGGAATGAAAGGTCAGATTTCACAGACGAGTGAGGTAAATAGAGGGGTCCCCCAATGATTTGTACTGGGACCAGTGCTGTTCAACATATTCATAAATGATCCAGAAAAAGGGGTAAGCAGTTATGTGGCAAAGTTTGCAGATGATACAAAATTACTCAAGATCGTTAAATCCAAAGCAGACTGTGAAGAGTTACAAAGGGAACTCACAAAACTTGGTGACCAGTCAGCTTAACTTCAGTATCCGGAAAGATAATGAAGCAAATAATTAAGCAATCAATTTGCAAACATCTAGAAGATAATAAGGTAATGAGTAACAGTCAGCATGAATTTGTCAAGAACAAATAGTGTCGAACCAACCTGATAGCTTTCTTTCACAGGGTAACAAGCCTTCTGGATAGGGGGGAAGTGGTAGGTGTGGTATATCTTGACTTTAGTAAGGCTTTTTAGTAAGGCTGTCTAGCATGATTGTCTCATAAACAAACTATGGAAATTCAACCTAGATGGAGCTACTATAAGATAGGTGCATAACTTGTTGGAAAACCATTCCCAGAGAGCAGTTATTAGTGGTTCACAGTCATGCTGGAAGGGGATATCGGGTGGGGTCCCACAGGGATCAGTTCTGCATCCGGTTCTGTTCAATATCTTCATCAATGATTTAGACTATGGCATAGAGAGCACACTTATAAAGTTTGCAGACGATATCAAGCTGGGAGGGTTTGCAAGTGCTTTGGAGGATAGGATCATAATTTAAAATGATCTGGACAAACTGGAAAAATGGTCTGAAGTAAATAGGATGAAATTCAATAAGGACAAATGCAAAGTATTCCTCTTGGGAAGGAACAATCAGTTGCACACATACAAAATGGGAAAAGACTGCCTAGGAAGGAATACTGTGGAAAGGGATCTGTGGATCATAGTGGATCACAAACTAAATATGAGTCAACAGTGTAACATTGTTGCAAAAAAAGCAAACCTCATTCTGGGATGTATTAGCAGGAGTGTTGCAAGCAAGACACGAGAAGGAATTTTTCCTCTCTACTCCGTGCTGATTAGGCCTCAGCTGGAATTTTGTGTCCAGTTCTGGGCCCTACATTTCAGGAAAGTGGTGGACAAATTGGAGAAAGTCCAGAAAAGATCAACAAACATTATTAAAGGTCTAGAAAACATGACCTGTGAAGGAAGATTGAAAAAATTGGGTTTGTTTAGTCTGGAGAAGACAAGATTGATGATAGTTTTTAAGTACATAAAAGGTTGTTACAAGGAAGAGAGAGAAAAATTGTTGTTCTTAACCTCTGAGGATAGGACAAGAAGCAATGGGCTTAAATTGCAGCAAGGGCAGTTTAGGTTGGACATTAGGAAAAACTTCCTAACTGTCAGGGTAGTTAAGCACTGGAATAAATTGCCTAGAGAGGTTGTGGAATCTCCATCATTGTAGATTTTTAAGAGCAGGTTAGACAAACACCTGTCAGGGATGGTCTAGATAATACTTAGTCTAGATGGTCTAGATAATACATAAATGCAGGGGACAGGACTGGATGACCTCTTAAGGTCCCCTCCAGTCCTATGATTCTATGATTTTGGCAAGAAAATGGCAGATTAAATTCAATGTTAACAAATGCAAAGTAATGCACACTGGAAAACATAATCCCAACTATTCATACAAAATGATGGGGTCTAAATTAGCTGTTACCATTCAAAAAAAATTAATCTTAAAGTCATTGTGGAGAGTTCACTGAAAACATCTGCTCAATGTGCAGCAGGAGACAAAAACACTAACAGATTGTTAGGAACAATTAGGAAAGGGATAGATAATAAAATAGAAAATATCTTAATGCCATTATATAAATCCATGATAAACCCACACCTTGAGTACTGTGTGCAGTTCTGGTCACCCTATCTCAAAAAAGATATATTAGAATGGGAAAAAGTACAGAGAAGGGCAACAAAAATTTTTAGGAGTGTGGAACAATTTCCATGTGAGGAGAGATTCAAAAGACTAGAGCTGGTGAGCTTTGAAAAGAGATGAAGTGGGGAGGAGGGCGGGGTGTGATAGAGGTCTATAAAATCATGAATGGTGTGGAGAAGTGAATAGGGAAATATTATTTACCCCTTCACAGAACACAAGAACCAGGGGAAACCCAATGAAATTAATAGGCAGCAGGTTTAAAACAAACGGAAGTGCTTCTTCACACAACACACACCCTCTGGAACTTGTTGCTGTGGATGTTGTGAAGGCCAGAAGTATAATTGAATTTTAAAAAGAACTAGCTAAATTCAGGGAGGATAGGTCCATCAATGGCTATTAGTCAAGATGGTCAGGGATGCAACCCCATGCTCTGGGTGTCCCTAAGTCTCTGACTCTGCCCTGTTCTGTTCATTCCCTCTGAAGCATCTGGCACCAGCCACTGTCGGATGACAGGATACTGGGCTAGATGGACCATTGCTCTGACACAGTATGGCCATTCTTATGTTCCTATGTTCAAATACACAGGTAAAATAACCTCTCTGCTCCTACTCAAGATTCCCCTCTTTATTCATCCCAGGATCGCATTAGCTCTCTTGGCCACAGCATCACACTGGGAGCTCATGTTCAACTGATTTATTCATCACAACCCCAAATCTTTTTTAGAGTCACTGCTTCCTAGGACAGATTTTCCCATCCTGTAAGTATGGCCTATGCTCTTTGTTCCTAGATGTATTCATTTACATTTAGCTGTATTAAAGCACATATTAATTGCTTGCGCCCAGTTTACCCAGTGATCCAGATCTTATCATATCTCACCTTTGTTTAAATTCACCTGAGTTAGCCCACCTTGCGACTGGTGAGAGCCATAACCACCGGCCTATAGAGTGATCCTTGCCCTCTGTATATCTGGCCCAATTCGCTTTTAATACACCATGGAACAGCTTCAGCAGAACAGA
The DNA here is from genome assembly GCA_003942145.1 of Platysternon megacephalum. Classification (NCBI taxonomy): domain Eukaryota; kingdom Metazoa; phylum Chordata; order Testudines; family Platysternidae; genus Platysternon; species Platysternon megacephalum. The sequence goes on from QXTE01000836.1 coordinate 50,592, forward strand.
TTGAAGACACCCTGCCTGGAATACCCCATAGCCCAGTGACTAGGGCCCTCTCCCACTCAACCAGAGACTCAACTTCCTTTTCTATAGTGTGGAGAAGGGAGTATTGAACCCAGGCTTCCTACATCCTGAGTGAGAGCTTTAACCACTGGGCTAAACACCATGTGGGGAACCCTGTCTACCTTTGTGCTGGGTGGGTTCAGGCATGCCCTGAGAGCACCTACTGGATTGGGCCCTGCAGGTGAGATAGGCAGAGGAACAGCTAGTTTGAGGTCCTACTGGGTCTGAGGCATAAACCTGGATGCCTAGACTGAGGCAACTCCTCGGCCTGCTCACCAGCAGGTTTTTAGACACCCAGAGGACTTTACCAGTGGAAAGTTAGACACCTAGGCCCAGATGTTTAAAGGTATTTAGGTGCTTCTGATGAAGTGGGTATTCACCACGAAGTGGGGATTATGCTCCAATATGTCTGTTAGTCTATAAGGTGCCACAGGACTCTTTGTCGCTTTTTACAGATCCAGACTAGCACGGCTACCCCTCTGATACTAGGTGCCCAAAGGAATTTTCAAATGTACCTGGTAGCCTAATACCCATTGAAATCAATGAATTTTACACACCTAGAGACTTTTGAAAATCCCACCAGGTGCCTAAATACATTTAACAATCTGGCCCCTGGCCCTGATGGACTGTAGCCATCTACGGGGTAAGGCAGCAGCTGAGCGGGGGTTTTGTGATTTTCAGTGGGGCACAAATACTGGACTGAACTGCCTAAAATAGCATTTAGGGGCCTAAGACCTTTTGTGAGTCAAGGCCTTAAGAACATAAGACTGGCCATACTGGGTCAGACCAATGGTCCATCTAGCTCAGTCTCCTGTCTTCTGACTATGGCCCATGCCAGGTGCTTCAAAGGGAATGAACAGAACAGGCAATCATCAGATGATCCATCCCCTGTCATACACTCCCAGATTCTTAGTCAGTAAAATAACCAGAGAGGGCTTAAAATAAACACAAGCAGTAGGTCTGTTGAATAAGAAGCTGCCAATAAAGTAGAACCCCATGAACCTGCATTGTAAACATTGTAATTACATGGTGATGGCGAAGAAAGGGAAGGATCTTGTTATTTTCCTGAGCTGCTATATGTGTCCTGCAGAGTAATAAAACCAGTCTCCATCTATCTTCTGTTTCTCCTTCCATAACCATTGCCCATTGGTCTTCCCTCTGCAGTCTACATCTACACAAGAAATTTCCAACCAAACCTTTGTGACCGAGTTCCTTCTCCTGGGATTCTCTGACCTGCGGGAACAGCAGATTTTACACTTCCTGGTGTTTCTAGTGATTTACCTGGCAGCCCTGTTGGGGAATCTTCTCATCATCACCGTCATAGCCCTAGACCAGCACCTTCACACCCCCATGTACTTTTTCCTGGGCAACTTGTCCTTCCTGGACCTCTGCTACATCTCAGTCACGGTCCCCAAGTCTATGGCTGACTCCCTAACCAACAATAGACTCATCTCTTTCTCTGGATGTGTCACCCAAGTCTTTCTGGTTATAACTTTTACAGCAGCAGAGCTGGCCTTTCTCACAGTGATGGCGTATGACCGCTACACTGCAATCTGCCACCCTCTGCATTACAGGGTGACTATGAACAGAGGTGCATGTGCCCAAATGGCAGCTGGTTCATGGATCAGCAGCATGATGTGCTCTGTATTACACACAGCTAATACCTTTAGGTTACATTTCTGTGGGTCCAATGTTATCGCTCAGTTTTTCTGTGATATCCCACAGTTGCTAAAGATCTCTTGCTCTGATACACATGCTAATGTAATTGTCTTGATTGCCCTTGTGTCCCTTGTAGATGTGGTCTGCTTTGTATTGATAATTGTGTCCTACATTCACATCTTCTCCACGGTGATGAGAATCCCCTCTGAGCAGGGCAGGTACAAAGCCTTCTCCACCTGCATCCCTCACCTGGTTGTTTTTTGTTTATTTATCAGNTCTTCTGACTATGGCCCATGCCAGGTGCTTCAAAGGGAATGAACAGAACAGGCAATCATCAGATGATCCACCCCCTGTCATACACTCCCAGATTCTTAGTCAGTAAAATAACCAGAGAGGGCTTAAAATAAACACAAGCAGTAGGTCTGTTGAATAAGAAGCTGCCAATAAAGTAGAACCCCATGAACCTGCATTGTAAACATTGTAATTACATGGTGATGGCGAAGAAAGGGAAGGATCTTGTTATTTTCCTGAGCTGCTATATGTGTCCTGCAGAGTAATAAAACCAGTCTCCATCTATCTTCTGTTTCTCCTTCCATAACCATTGCCCATTGGTCTTCCCTCTGCAGTCTACATCTACACAAGAAATTTCCAACCAAACCTTTGTGACCGAGTTCCTTCTCCTGGGATTCTCTGACCTGCGGGAACAGCAGATTTTACACTTCCTGGTGTTTCTAGTGATTTACCTGGCAGCCCTGTTGGGGAATCTTCTCATCATCACCGTCATAGCCCTAGACCAGCACCTTCACACCCCCATGTACTTTTTCCTGGGCAACTTGTCCTTCCTGGACCTCTGCTACATCTCAGTCACGGTCCCCAAGTCTATGGCTGACTCCCTAACCAACAATAGACTCATCTCTTTCTCTGGATGTGTCACCCAAGTCTTTCTGGTTATAACTTTTACAGCAGCAGAGCTGGCCTTTCTCACAGTGATGGCGTATGACCGCTACACTGCAATCTGCCACCCTCTGCATTACAGGGTGACTATGAACAGAGGTGCATGTGCCCAAATGGCAGCTGGTTCATGGATCAGCAGCATGATGTGCTCTGTATTACACACAGCTAATACCTTTAGGTTACATTTCTGTGGGTCCAATGTTATCGCTCAGTTTTTCTGTGATATCCCACAGTTGCTAAAGATCTCTTGCTCTGATACACATGCTAATGTAATTGTCTTGATTGCCCTTGTGTCCCTTGTAGATGTGGTCTGCTTTGTATTGATAATTGTGTCCTACATTCACATCTTCTCCACGGTGATGAGAATCCCCTCTGAGCAGGGCAGGTACAAAGCCTTCTCCACCTGCATCCCTCACCTGGTTGTTTTTTGTTTATTTATCAGTACAGCATCATTTACGTACATGAGGCCCAGGTCGATGTCTTCAACATCTCTAGACCTGATGGCTGCTGTGTTGTATTGTGTGGTGCCACCACTAATGAATCCAATCATTTACAGTCTAAGAAACAAAGAGATAAAAGGGTCTCTATGGAAAATGATAGGCAGGATATTTTTTCTCATGAGAAATGAACTCCTCACACTGAATTCTTAGTGTCCACCTGGAATAAAGTATTCGATTTTATAGAAGTCTATTTTTTAGAAATTGATTTTATAGTCGATTGTGTGTGTCCNATCACACCGGCAATTCATAATGATTATTTTCATTGTTCTTTTGTAGCCATGTTGGTCCCAGGATATGAAAGAGACAAGGTGGATGAGGTAACATCTTTTATTGGATGAACTTCTATTGGTGGAAAAGACAAGTTTCCAGGCTATCTGAAGAAGAACTGTGTAGCTCGAAAGCTTGTCTCTTCCACCAACAGAAGTTGGTCTAATTCATAATGACATTTTTCATTTTCAGCTGACATTTCTAAACGAAAGAATTTTCATTGGAACGTCAAAGCATTTCATTTTGATTAAAAAAAAGAAAACAAATTAGTATTTTTGGTTTTGACATTTCCTAATCAAATTTGTAAGAACTTTTCATTCAGTGAAAATTGTTGATGTTTCTATTTTCACCCCATCTAAGATGAAAAACATCAAAATACACCAGAATTTCTCACAGAAGTTTCTGTTTTACAACGAGCTGTAAACCCCAGGCTTTTACACTAACAACATTTTCACTTTGACTTTACAAGGAGCGGGCTGCTGACCTCTTCACACCTCAGGAGAAAGGATTGAGGAGGGAAAAGGGGCTAGTGGGGACAACCTGGCTGAGGCCTGCAGCTCGCCTTATTTACACCCCAGCTCCAGCTCCTCCTCACCCCCCACAGGGGAGGTAGGTGCTTGTCTACCGATCTCCCCAGTCTATCCATTGAGCAATGAGTCCCTTTTGACTAGGGCTGGGCAGAAAATGTGTTTGTTTTCTTTAGAAAATTTTGACTTTATGACAAACAACCCCTCCCCACAACTTTCAGCTGAAAATGTAAATTTCTATTAGGAAATACCACTGCCGTGTCTCATGGGAGTTGCAGTTCGTGTGCCTCAAACCCCCGTTCTCTATGGGACAGGTTCCCTGGCTGGACAACATCTGCACCATGGGATTCCTTCTTCCTAAGCCGCTGTGGTGCATCATGTGAGTCTTACAGCTGCAATGCATCATGGGAGGGATGTAGTCTGGCTAGAGATTCCAGTCCATAAAGGAGAATGTGACCATGAGGCAAAAAAACTACAGCTCCCATGAGACACTGAAGTGGCATTTTCAAGTAGAGAGATTCACTTTTCACCTGAAAGTTTTCAAACAATGTTGGGCTTTGGGGTGTTGTTTTTTCCAGAGATAAGAGACTTTTTTTTGCAAAAAGATCCGTGTGGTTGAAAACTGAATTTTTCATCGAAAAACAGATTTGACAAAAAAATTTCAACCAGTTTTACTTGTGATGGCAGCACAGAGAGACGTTGACCAAAAGGTTTGGTACTCCATTTTCTGCCCTCAGCCAGAATAACCATGGGAAGGCATTAGTCCTCTCCCTCATCCATGCAGCCAGAGGAGATTGGGGATTGTGCAAACAAAACTCACTGGTTTCTTCTCTTGCTGATGATCAGATAGGAGCCATGGACGTTGGAGAATGGATTCTCCTGTCACCCACAAAAGGGGTTCTTGCAGGGCAGGACTGGCGCACATTGGCAAGGAGCAGGATTATGTGGAGGAAGTGTATCTAGCCACAGTCTCTGCTTGTACGTGTTCTTTCGAAAAATAGACTTCAGGCTGAGGTTTTCAAATGAGCCTAAGGGATTTAGGCACCTTTGAAAATTACAGCTTTCTGCCTCTTGGGCTGCTGATCTGGCTGTTTGACAATGAAAGAAAACAGAACAGGCAGGGGAGGGGGCATGGAAGAAAGCCCTTTGCCCTAAAAAGCAGGTTATTCAGTGTTATCAGTGTATAGTCTGCAGCCAATAAAACATCTTGTTTCAGCCCTGAGTGTACAACATGCTGCATACAATTTCCTCCATAAGCCCACAGAGCCAAAGCCATTCCTGGTGTAACTCCCTGGAATTCAGTGGCCTCACACCAGATGAATTTGGCCAAGTCTCAAGTGTTTTTCTACTGAATCCTCTGCAATGCCCACTGGGAATAATCACAGCTCTGTGCTCCCAGTCAGTGTTGTGCCCGGGGAATTCTCCACATGGCCTGCTTGCTCTACTTCCTATTGACGCCTGAATCCCTGGGCTCATGTTACAGCCTTTGCACACTATGCAGAATTTAAACACTGGGACATGAATGGGAAGAGATTGTGCCTGATAAAGTGTCCTGAGGAACGATGACACGTCGTGATATAAACCTCCACTGGATAATGGAGGAGATGAGGAGTCAAATGTGGAAAACTATCTAAAGTTTTAGGTATTTAGACACCTAAATATTCAGCTAGGTTCCTATTGGGGTCCTCAGATGTGCCTAACTCCCATTGATTTCATGATTTCCACTCATCTGAGCTGTCACTAACTATCTCAACTGGGCAGTCTTCTGAAGGAACAGTCAGACAGCTCAGACCTGTGATGCCCATCTGGACAGTGCAAAGGGGAGTTCAGTCTCCAGAACACATTCATGACCTGCATCTCCACAGAGATTGTGCCAACCAGCAATGGGGACATTGTCTGCCCATCCAGCTAGTGGTGGGTTTTGTAGTGACAGGGCAGATCCATGACCTCAGATCCAAAAGCTCTTCTCTTGAACATTGAGGAATTTGGGATCCCAGTGTGGATTAGAGTCTTGGTTTGGGCCCATCTCTGCTTTTCTGTCATGTGGATGCATTCCTGCTACGAGGAATATTTCTTCTTTCAGCCCGAGTAAGCTTAGATGCTATACCCCAATCTTCTTCCCACTGGAGTCTATAGGCTCTCCATGAGTTCTGGGTACAGCTGGTTGGGAATTCTCCACTGGAACGAGTTTCTAATGTAAAATTCCCTTCACAAAATCAAAATTTTCCATGAGAATATTGAGGTGTTCAGTGATCCCTCTGTGCTGAAGGAGCCTGCAAGAGCTCTGCTTCATTCTGTGTCCAGTTCCAGCTGTCTGAGCATAACAACACGTGCTTCTCAATGTGCCTCTTCTCCCCAGATTCTCCATGTGGGAAGCTCAGCCCTTATGGGCACAGTCCCCAATACCCTCAACAATTTCAAAATTGAAAACTACAATTGATTTTCCATCAGGAAAATTGCAATGATGGCTCCCTGCCTGCCTGCCTGGAAGGCGCTTGCCAATGTTCACGTTTACCCTGTAGCCAGAAAGTGAAATTGGTAAGAGCCTTCCAGGTGGGCTGCTGGAGGCTGAGCTCCCTGGCTCTTTGCCTCCGCCCAGCCAGGCAGCCAGGAAGCGTGTGTTTCTGTCACTGAATGGCCGCGTGGCCGTGTGTGTGGGAGTGAGGAGGCCAACGGGGCTGTATAGAGAACAGGCTACAGTGCAGTGTATTCAGCTGTTCTGCTGCAGATGTTCCAGTCCCTGTTGTGGGTCAGGCAGGTGACTTCAGCTCAGCTAGCAGGGACTGCCCCTGCCCGAGGCAGGTGTAAGCGGTCACATGGATCAGCACAAGGCAAGAGAAGAGGAGCAGCATAGGGAAAGCAAGGGGTCCCTGATCTTATATTAACAGGAGGCTTCAGCCCCATAGCGACTCCTGCCCAGGAGCAAGAGTGAGATAGAAGAACTAAGAGCTGCCAGAGCAAGGATCAGGTTTAAGCCCCTGTCTCCTCAGACACGTCCGTTCCCTGAGTTTACCCCTCTGTTATGTTGCACACTTGTGGGTGAGGCAGCTGCGGGACTGGTGCTTGCTGCGTGGCAGATACACCAGCGATTGTGAATATGGAGTACAGGCCACATGCACAGGGGAGAGCTACACTCGCTCTATATGTAGGGAAAATGTGTGTCTTCTCCCTATGCCTGGGGTTAGCACCTAGGGAACCTGCCTCCAACCATTGAGTTCAGCCCACTCAGCCTTGCTGCTTCTGTGTCTTTTCTCTCCCGTTAGTTTGCCGACACTGCAGAAATGCACAGGGCAGGGAGCCTGGGTCTGAACTGGGCAGGGCTCCAGGGGGTGAGTCCTGGAAGCCCTCAGAGAACGGACGTGGTCACATCTTCTTTTCCCTGGCAGTGAAAAGCTGCACACAGCCCAGCTGCAGAGACCAATGTGTCAGAGTAGCCCCTTGTCCTGTGGTTAAGCCCCCCAGCTGAGGGTTTCCCACATCCCAGGGAGTGCCCTAACCACTGGCTAAAGGTGAAAAGGGAGGCTTCCCCTGGCCTGATTCCTTCTGGCAGGAAATGGCTTAAGGTGCCTAAGCCAGCTGACCGCAGGAAAGGGGTTCCCAGCTGTGGATCTCAAACACAGATAGAGGCATCCCTGCAGCCTGGACTTAGGTGCCGAGCTGCCTGACGACATGGATGCTGGCACTACATCCTTTCTCAGTCAGTGTTGTCACTGCTGATCTTTCCCTCTGCTCCATTCATCAGTGGGGGGTCTAAAGTATCTGACACACCAGGTCCCAGAATCCCAGCTGCAGTCCACAAGCTGAAATTGCCCTAGAGCCACGGACCCTGGGAGCTCATCCCAGGAATCCCAGGCTCCCAGCTTCAAGGTAGGGAGCTTGGAAGCCCTGACAGCCCTGCCTCGAA
>QXTE01000836.1:60938-75635 GCA_003942145.1 Platysternon megacephalum
ATAGCACTGTACTCTGTACACCATTCACACTCCGTGCTCAGTAAAGAGAACTGTCAGTACCTGAAAAACAGTAGCACCTATGTTTGGTTAAACATTTTCCATCAAAAGATTTATGGTGCAAAATTGGACTTTTTACTAAATGATTTTTTTTTTTTAGAAAGTGTCTAATTTTCTCAAGAGAATTGATTTTTCACTGGAAAACTGAAATCCTATAACCAAACATTTTGAGCAAAAAAAAATTTTTTCTAAAGTTTTTGGCAGATTTGACCCAAAAAAAATTGGGTTTGGGATTTCAAACAAGCAAACAAACAAAACTGTTATGAGGTTTTCTATGAAAAGTCTAAATTTTTCATGAGGAAATTATACACACACACACACACACAGGACAATTTGTGATCAGCGCTAGTATCAGATAAAGGAGACAAAACTGGTATGTGCCATCACAAGGAGAGGAAAATGAGTTTTGATACATCCTGNATGCTCAGTAAAGAGAACTGTCAGTACCTAAAAAACAGCAGCACCTATGTCTGGTTAAACATTTTCCATCAAAAGATTTATGGTGCAAAATTGGACTTTTTACTAAATGATTTTTTTTTTTTTAGAAAGTGTCTAATTTTCTCAAGAGAATTGATTTTTCACTGGAAAACTGAAATCCTATAACCAAAAATTTTGAGCAAAAAAATTTTTTTTTCTAAAGTTTTTGGCAGATTTGACCCCAAAAAATTGGGTTTGGGATTTCAAACAAGCAAACAAACAAAACTGTTATGAGGTTTTCTATGAAAATTTTTCATGAGGAAATTATACACACACACACACAGGACAATTTGTGACCAGCGCTAGTATCAGATAAAGGAGACAAAACTGGTATGTGCCATCACAAGGAGAGGAAAATGAGTTTTGATACATCCTGAAGCTACCAATCAGTTCCCATTCACATCTAGCTATCTATATATACTAACCACTAGGCTGCAGAGTTATTCTTTCCTCTCTCGCTCGCTCTCTCACCCAATGACTCCTTATGTATTTATCTAAAGTGTAACAGGTTCAATGGGAGAGACTGGGGAAGCTCCACATCAGATTACCCCACAGCTCAGGGGTTAGACACTCCGTGGTTAGGACACAAACCCAGATTTTGAATGGGAATAGATCCAATGGGTGGTCTCTGAGCACACCTACCAAATCGGGTCCCACACATGAGTTAGGCAGACAAACCCCTATCTTCCCCCAGTTGGTGAATTGCTCTGGGGCTGAGGTGGGAGACAGATGTCTGGTCACCTAGAGTGTGGCTGTAGTTTTATTTTAGGTTTAATATAATTAAAAGACACCTATCCAAGGCCCTAGGTGCCCTAACATGTCATTACTAATACAATACAATCCCAGCTGCATTAAAAGAATCATTTCAGCAGGAACTCAGTCATCCAGAGAGCTACAGAACTCTTTTTCACCCCTTCATCATTGTGGAAAGCAAACCTTCAGTTCTCTCAGAAAACCCAGTCAAAGAGATAACACATTGGCCTTCCGAATACATGACAGACTACTGAAACACCCATGTAACCAATCATTTCCCTTCCCCTGAAAAAGGGGGGAAAAACCCCTAAAACCAAATTGAACACCTGATAAAACCAAACAAAAGCCAGACGAGCTGTTACAACCTGGCCCGGTACCCAGTTATCCAGTCACCCATCTCGTGAAAGCAGATCCAATCACTGGGTGCCACGTACTTCCAAGGTAATTGCGTGTGGGTAGAGTCTCATTGTCACTAGCTCTGGGGCTCTAGGAAACACTGTCTCAGACCTCTGGTCTGACGCCCTTCCTTGGCCATTGGAGGCCACTGTCCAGCTGCCTTAGAATTCAAAACCAGTGTCTGAGTTCCCCCAAGCCCCCAGACACCTACACACCCTCGGCCAGAGCTTCACCTAGGCTGTGCTCACTCTGGGATTCTAATTGAACCCCTTTAAGAACATTTTGAGAGGAAGGCGAGGAACACGGGTTTAGCAAAGGGATTTCTTAACCACAGAAACTTTATGCGTTGAGCCCTCGAGAGTTACAGATCTTCAAAAACAAGACAGTCCTGAGACACCCCCTCCCCTAGTCTGATCTCATCCATTCTGTAAGTCCGAGGTTGCAGGCTGAGAAGAATCTCTCCTGCCCTCTTGCTCCTACAAGTCCTCCCTACATGTGGGCATGGTTGGCCCCTCTCTGCACAGAGCAGAGCCGCACTGTTAAATAGGCCCCCAACTCTGCGCCAGGGGTTCAAACTGTGAAGTTCCATTTCCGGCATTCATGCCTGTGGGCCCCCTGTATAGAAAAATCATTTTCCCGGGGGGGGGGGAGAGGGGGCAAGTAGTTAAGTGACAACAAAAATTGATGGCCCCAGACTCTAGTCTTGATGCATCTCCATGATGGTGTCAAGCACCTTTCCCAGGCAGGGCAGCTGTCTGGAAAGCAGCACAACAGGCTGCCATTGAGCCAGGCCAGACATTTCTACACATACTACAACAGAGTTCACAGTTTGACACCATCATACCCCACTCTGTCACACAAGAAAACAATTAACCAAAAGCCATGACACCCCAAGCAGCATTTATGCCCCCAAAAAGGAGAAGACACAGAGAACTCATGAAGTTCATGAAGTTCACTAGGGACATGATTATGGCTACTCATTTGAGGTGGAAGGTGCTCAGAGAGTGTGGTGATGAGTGGCAGTACAAAAAACATGATAGGTAGAGTCTGATCTTATTTACACTGCTGTAAATCTCAGTAGCTCCATTGACTTGAGTGGTGTTTGTTTGCATTTTTACCAGTCTAAATACACCTTTCTGCATAAGCAGATTTCAAAGCATGTTCTCATGGAGATAATAATGTCATCAGAGGATTACATTTATAAAGAAACATGGAATGAAATCATAACCAAAGGAAAAAAATGGACAGTTTATTTCTGGTGAATAACCTCCATGCTATCAGTTTCCTCAATGCAGCTTTGATCTCCTTGTTCCTCATGCTGTAGATGATCGGATTCATTACTGCTGGCAGCACGGAATAGAGAACAGCCACCATGAGATCCAGACCTGATGTTGAGCTGGAGGTGGGATTACTGTAGGCAAAGGTGGCAGTGCAAAAGAACAAGGACACCACGGTGAGGTGAGGNATCCAGACCTGATGTTGAGCTGGAGATGGGATTACTGTAGGCAAAGGTGGCAGTGCAAAAGAACAAGGACACCACGGTGAGGTGAGGGAGGCAGGTGGAGAAGGCTTTATGCCGGCCCTGCTCAGCGGGGATTCTCAGCACTGTTTTGAAGATCTGAACATACGACACAATTATAAAAACAAAGCAGCTTAAGCCTAAACACACACTAAAGGCAATAGCCCCAGTTTCACTGAGGTACAAGTCAGAGCAGGCAAGCTTGAGGAGCTGGGGGATTTCACAGAAGAACTGGTCCACGATATTGCCTCCACAGAAGGATATTGCAAACGTGATCCCAGTGTGCAGTACAGAATAGAGAAAAACACTGATCCAGACACTAGCTGCCATTTGGACACAAGCTCTCCGGTTCATCACTCTCTCATAGTGCAATGGTTGGCAGATGGCAACATATCTGTCATACGCCATGACGGTCAATAAAACAAGATCTGCTGAAACAAAAAAGACAAAGAGAAAAACTTGGGTGGCACATCCAGAATAAGAAATTGACCTGATGTTCATGAGGGAATTGGCCATGGATTTGGGGACAGTGACAGAGATGGAGCCGATGTCTAGGATGGACAAATTCATCAGGAAGAAGTACATGGGGGTGTGAAGATGGTGGTCAAGGACAATAACTGTGATGATGAGAAGATTCCCCACCAGTGCTGCCAGGTAAATCACTAGAAACACCATGAAGTGTAAAATCTGCAGCTCCCGAACGTCAGAGAATCCCAGGAGAAGGAACTCGGTCACGGTGGTTCGGTTGGACATTTTCTTCCTCAGTATAGCATGTGATGGCTGTGGAGGGAAGGAGAAGGGCAATGGTCAGGATTAGAGTGACAGAGGAATTGATCCTGATTCTCTCTCTGTAATATCTCATAATGTGAATGTCAAGGGTGCACAGCACTCGTCACTTCTGTTGATGAGGAGTCATGAGTGCTCCTCACCCATCAGCCAGAGCACTAATCAGGTGCATTATCACATTAGTCAAAACTGGATTATTTCACTTAAAGTCAATGGAGCTGGGTCAGTTTACACCATCTGAGGATCTGTCCTTAGATAAAATGCAGTGTGAAGGATGGGACAAAGTACAATCCAAATCCAACAATTCTAGCCAAGATTGTTCCCTATTGTGACAAACAGCAAGCCCACAACTTGGGCATGAAACTAACATACTAAAATGACAGCACAGCCTGATTCCCACTTTCTAGAGAAATACAACATTGATTCACCCAGCTTCCTACGTGGAAGCTTGTCTGTGATGATTCCTCCACATAGAGAGCCTGCTACCAATTTACAGATTGATTCATGGCACCAATTCTAGCTGCACTTCCATCTCTGTGTGATGATGGGCTAGGAGCGTCGCTCAGTTATTGCTAGGTTATATTGTTTCCCTCTGTGACTTTGTGTCTGTGCTGTGCAGGCCAGTGGCAGTCAGGAGACTTGGATTCTGTTCTTGGTTCTGCCACTGACCTGCTGGGTGACCTTGGGCCAGTCACTTCCCCTCCCTGTGCCTCTGTTTCCCCTCCCTCCCTTTCTCTGCCTTGTCCATTAGAACTGGAAGCTTTTAGGGGGGTGGACTGTGTCTTACTATGTATATGTTCTGTGCACCTCTCAACGTACTGCCATTTAGGTGACAGCAACATAGGACAGCAGATATGGTGCTAGAGCAGAAGATCTGGATTCTAATCTCATTGACCTTCTGTCTGTCCTTGGGCAGGGTCAAGATAGAAAAGTTTTGTTTGGGGGCTTCAACTCTCGCGGTGCTTAAAATATATTCTGTGGGCTATCAACTTTGCTTTATTCAGTTTAACCATCCTGGAGCTATCCCTTTGGAACAGTTGCAATAGAGCGAATGGGTTTGAAATTGTGGTATTAGTGAAAAATCTTAATGTTTCCCACCTTGGTGCAAAGCTGTTTCCCTTTCCAGGTAGACAGACATTTTCTGCTTTAATTATTTCAAAGGCAAATTGGGTTTTCAATTGAACACATTTTCATGGAAAGTCTCTGCTATCCTCGATATATATTTTGTTTTTCCAAGGACAGCAGAGGCTATTTTTTTTCAGTTTTCAACAGGTTTTAGTTAAAATTGTTTTCTTCTCAGTTGCCACAATGAAACAAATGTTTGAGTTTTCACAATTTTTATGAACAATCCATTTTTGCTGCTGAAAAATAAACAAATAAAAAAGTCTGACTGGTGCTAGGTATTTGATTAAATAGATAGTAAAACTCTTCAAGAGCTCCAATTGTCATGCATATTTATGTCCTCACATGTGCCTGGTATATCAATACCCTAACATATTTAATTGAAATAGGAAACTTACTGTGCTGGTCTTTGAGGAATTTTTCCCAACTTGTGATGCATTTGACCCTCCTCTGTTAGAAAGATAGTGTTCAAATAATCCTATCTGTCTATCATGCCCCCATCACTATATTATCCAGAAGCTGATTCCTGAGTTGCCAGTCTCTCTGCAGTTCCTAGCAGACAGCAGACTCCACAGATGCGTGCTCCCTGCTTCCCTCCTTGGGCAGGGTTGTCTGAGAGGTGATGTACTAAATGGGATCGGAGACTGAAAGCCCCTCCCAGCTCTAGAGCTGATCCTGGTTTGTGCAGGCACCAGATATGGTCACAATGTAGGATGTCCCTGTTCTGGGGCTAAATAGCTAAATCCGGTCTCCAGGGCTGTGACTCAGCCCAGCTCTGATCTCACCTCTGGAGCAAACCACCCTGACAACCTTCCCTAGATGAACCTAACCTCGGGGAACCAGCACCCTCCCTGGATCTCACACAATGGCAGCATCCCCGAAAGGACCCTTGGCTAAAAATAAGGGAGGGCTGAGGCTCAAAGGGTGTCCCAAAGGTGTTGCAGAATAAAATATATATTTATAGTACAGACATGTGACCTACAATTGCTGAGAGCCTAGTGGCACCAGAAGCTCAGCTGGCCTGAAATAGCCTGTTCCTTCATTAACTCCACATAATTACCTCTGGGTAAGCAGAGATTGGGTTTTTTTTGTCCCCCCTCCCCTTTCTCCTGCATTGCATCAGCAGCTCTTGGAGTACAGCCACCAGGGGAACCCACAGCTCAGTCTGGCTGGGCTGATTGAAGTAAGTCATTAAGAGGTACCCAAAGCAAACACTAAAAACTAAGAACCACGTCCACACTCGTGTAGCTAGGGCTAGTTTTGCCAGCTGGGGATCTGGCCCTTTGATTTCAATGGAGCAATGGCTGATTTACACCAGATGGGGATTTAGCCTGTTGCACAGTTTCAAATCCATATTCTTTGCCTGTGAGTTTTTAAACCAAAGACGAGGAAAAGTTCTGAACCCGTCTGCGCTTTCTTAGTTCTTTGTTCCATGGGATTAATTACAAGTGTGCAACTTTTAATGTTAAGGAGCGATTCATTCCCACTAGGGACAGAACTTTGGAGGAATTCACTGTTGCTACGATTTTCTGTATCTGAGCTTTCACTTCTATTAGGATGAATGGCCCAAATTCTTTCTTTATTTCTTTCTTTCTTTCTTTCTTTCTTTCTTTCTTTCTTTCTTTCTTTCTTTCTTTCTNAAATCTGGAGTCATTTGACCAAGGCATTTCCTGAGTTATAGCCAGTGGTGCAAGTAGAAATCATTTCTTGCCAGTACTGCACTCATGGGAGGGACACAAGGGGGGCATGTGACCTCCCCATGTGACTCCTCCCCGCCCCCAGCCCAGGGCCCTGACGCTCTTCCTGTCCCCTCTGAAACCCCCCTTTGTATATACAAACATCAACATGCTTAACCACTCACTTTCCCCCCACATATGTAGTATTCAGTCTGTTTATATGGAATATGGGAGTTGGGTGAGGAGCCATTTCAGCATATGTAGGACTTATTAAAAGACAAATTTTAAGTAGAACTGTATCCTAAACTGCTTTATGGTATTGTACCCAGACATTGCATTTCAATGGGGGATTCAACTTCCTTTATAGGAACAGAACAGACTCCTGAAACTCTTACCAGTCCACAAAAGTGGTCCATAGTCATGCAAATAGTCCGATTGTCTTCAATGGGATTGATAAAATGATTAAGGGTTTACAGGATTAGGTTCCAAGTTTGTAAATTGTTCTGGATGAAACTGACAATGCCTGAGCTGTCAGATCAGAAGGAGCTTCATTCGAATAAAGATGGGCAGATGTGTGATAAATCTTAGCTCCATTGCTAAGATGAGGAACATATTTTCAGCAAAGTTCTTGGCAGATTCCTGAGGCAGCTGGCTTAAGGCCGTCAGTGTCCAGCATTATAATCTTCACTTATAGTTCTCTCACCCACAAAGCTGAAAAATGAGGCATTTGTTTTCTTTGTTTTGCTGCTCCAGTTCCAGTTAACATAATGCATGTTAGACTAGTTTGGCTGCTAAGAAGAATTCTAGGTACACTGGGGACAACACCTGATTCCCATCAGGTGGCAGAACTGGGCTGACAACAGAATCCAAACATCCTCTGGTCAGAGACATTCCTCTGATGATTTGGACTTGATGTAATGCAGTATGGATGTCATGGATAATTCAGACCCAGGAGGAGAAATAGAATAAAAAACACTGTTTAAACACCTTCCGTCCCCCTCCCCCCTCCCCACTTGAGGACTCCTGACCAATGTAACAGCACAAAACATATGATAACAAACTTAAACAAAGCCTTTGTTTGTTAGTATATGTATTGTGCTGTTAAAGCCATTTAAATAATGAATGTCCTCCCTAGCCGCGTTCTGCTCCTTTAAGGAGCAGAGCGCAGCCCCCCCCCAGAGGTGGGGGCTAGGCCCAAGT
Source organism: Platysternon megacephalum (assembly GCA_003942145.1). Lineage (NCBI taxonomy): Eukaryota > Metazoa > Chordata > Testudines > Platysternidae > Platysternon > Platysternon megacephalum. The sequence goes on from QXTE01000836.1 coordinate 68,925, forward strand.
CTTTCTGGTACCCCATACCCGCTAAAATTCTCTTGCCGGTACTGCGTACTGGTGAGTACCGCCTTACTTGCACTCCTGGTTATAGCCCCCCCTAAACAGTTTCCTGTTGCTGCCTTATAGGAATTAAACAGAGAGGTACTAATGAGTGGATGAATCACAGATCTCGTTGAGACTGATGGCTGTGAATTCACCCTTCAGTTAACATAACTAAGGATAAGTTAATCACAGGCTCCGCCTAAGACAAAAGGAGTGCTAGAGCTCATGGCAGGATGACAGCTGGCTCTTCAATCCTTGCCCTTAGCAGTTCCCTGCAGCATCCAGGCACCAAAGCACACAGTGTGGAGGAAAGGAAGGGCTCCCCCCGGAGGGGCCATGGTCTCTCTGCTGGAAGGAAGGGGCCCTCACTGCCATTCTACTATGTCCCCAGCTCATTCTCATCCCACCCTAATCTTAGCAGCTCCATCAAGCCAAGGGAGCTGGGCCAGGGGCCACTCCCGCTCCTGGCCCTGAGGAGTGGGATGGTGATGTACATGGATATGGGTGTTCTCCTTTCTTTCTCTTAGCGGGTTGAGGTCCTGGCTCCTCACTGAAGGCCTGGTTTGCAGAGGTATTGAGGGCGTGCAAACTGCACTGACTGGAACTAGAGTTTTGGTGGCTGTGGCATCTCTGCAATTCAGACCCTTAGTCCATCCTGCTCACGGAGTTGAATTCACCTCTAGCCACGGCACCTGCTCTGACTCATTCACCTTGCTGCTTCCCGGACACTGAATGGCAATGGGACGGGACGGGAATGACTTTCCGGGGCCTAGAGGTGACAGGCCCTGGGTCTCACCCCCAATCACCTGAGCCTAATCCAGCCTCTTCACCTTGTCCCCATCAGTTGGGCAGCTTCCCCCAGGATGGATAAGGTTAGGACCACCAGCCCAGCCAGGCTGAGGTGCAGCAGGGGGTCATAGATGGCCAGCAATGCCACCTGCAGGAAGGATCTTCTGTGCCCCTCAGAGAATATCTCTCCAAAGACCTAAAAGCAATAGGGCACAAACCTTTGGCAGATTTCACAGAGCCAAGCTCCAAATCCTGGGGCTGGGACGGTATCACCCTATAGTGGCCCCAGGGGAGGTCTCAGGTACCACTCCCCACCCCACTGATGTTGCCCCAGCCTTTCGTAGGGTGCAGTAATGAAGCCCAGGGTAGGAGCTCACCATGTCCCTGACCCAATGCCCAAGGCAGGGCTGCTCTTCTTCCTGACTCACGATGGTGCTGAGAAACCCTCACGCCCACTCTGTGCTCCCACAGGGAGCCAGGAATCCATCTGGGATCTGGTCAGACAATAGCTGAGTGAGTGCTTCCCAGCTCACTGACCCAGTGGCTACCCTCTCAGACACTCGGGGATCAGTCAGGGAGATATAGGCCGGATCTCTCGAGACACAATCCTGCATTGACTTACCCACCCAGTGGATTCCCTTTGTGCCATGTAGCGATGGATCCCTGTAACACACACAAGCCATTGCCATTAGAAAGGCCCAAATCCAGGCTCCTCAGGTTCCTCAGGTTCCCAGTGGAGGGGGGCCCTTGGGGAATTGACCCTTCTCCCCCACAGGCCCAGATTATTAGAGAGGGGAAGGGAATTGTCCTGAACCTTCCCTTCACCCCAGAGAACTGCAGACATGGGCAGGGATTCTGAACTCCTGAATTATGAACAGAACGTCAGGAAGGAGACAGGTCAGCCGTGACTTACCATCTATTACCGCAACGTCTGATCTAGTGAGACAATTACAGGACATAACCCAAAGGACATGGACAGAATCCTGAGAGCAGCAAAAGCCCTTCTACAGGTCTAAAATCAGGGAGTCCCATACTCCCCCAGATCATTGAGTCTCAGCCCCATTGGGAGGGGAAGGAGCTCATTTTTACAGAACATTCACCTACTGATGGACCATGACCTGCCTCCTTCTCCCAAGGCACATCGGCTTTAGTCTGACCTCCTGCACATCACAGGCCACAGAATCTCACCCACCCACTCCTGTAATAGACCCCTAACCTCTGGCTGAGTTTCTGAAGTCCTCAAATCATGATTTAAAGACTTCAAGTTACAGAGAATCCACCATTTACACGAGTTTAAACCTGCAAGTGACCTGTGCCCCATGCTGCAGAGGAAGAAGAAACCCCCCCCAGGGTGTCTGCCAATCTGACCTGGAGGAAAATTCCTTCTCCATCTCAAATATGGCGATCAGTTAGACCCTGAGTGTGAGCAAGACCCACCAGCCTGACACCTGGGAAAAAATTCTCTGTAGTAACTCAGAGCCCTCCCCATCTAGTGTCCCATCACCAGCCATTGGAGATATTTGCTGCTAGCAGTCGCAGATCGGCTACATGCCATTGTAGGCAGTCTCATCATACCATCCCCTCCATACACTTATCAAGCTCAGTTTTGAAGCCAGTTAGGTTTTTTGCCACCACTGCTCCCCTGGAAGGCTGTTCCAGAACTTCACTCCTCTGATGGTTAGAAACGTTCGCCTAATTTTGAGCCTAAACTTGTTGATGGCCAGTTTATATCCATTTGTTCTTGTGTCCACATTGGCGCTTAACTTAAAGAACTCCTCTCCCTCCCTGCTATTTATCCCTCTGATGTATTTATAGAGAGCAATCCTATCTCCCCTCAGCCTTCTTTTGATTAGACTAAATAAGCTTAGTTCTTTGAGTCTCCCCTCATAAGGTAGGTTTCCCATTCCTCGGATCATCCAAGTAGCCCTTCTCTGCACCTGTTCCAGTTTGAATTCATCCTTCCTAAACATGGGAGACCAGAATTTCACACAGTATTCCAGATCAGGTCTCACCATTATCAGTGAGATGTGAGTCCAGACAAAGATATCCCTCAGCTCTAAGGGTATTTCATTGCAGCAAATGGGGAAAGTTTAATGTCTGAAGAGAGAATTCTTAAAAGCCAAATGCAGGTGAGACAATGAAAATCAGCTGGGCCGGTTCTCCTCTCAGCCCTGTTCAGAAAATGGGGCTGAGCTAGGGTAGCTGGCAGGAGAATGTCACTCAGTGTTTATGTTTTCACATTAATTTTGTATTCGGTGGCTGGTATGGGAGATTAACTTTTTCCATCTCTGCCCCTGATTCTGAGCCCTGCAGGGCTCCAGGGTACCTACCCAAAATGCCCTTAGGAGAACATAATTCAATAAATTCCCTTGGCAAAGCTTCAGTTGCTCAAAGGCTTGATATTCGGTGGGCCCCCAGTGTAAGCAGCTAGATCAGGTCTCAAACTATTTGCATACCCAGTAGTGTTTCTGCAGCTCTGGCAGGGTGGGAAGAGCCTGTTTTAATCTAGATGCGGTATGAACTTTACCCACAGCTCTTAATGAGCTCGGAAAGCCCTTTGTTATAAGTCATTGTCCCCTCCATGTTCTCAGATAGTATCAGCTCCCACTTATGGTCTCAGAAAAAAAAGTCACAGGGTTAATTGGGATGTCCATGCATTTCAGCACAAGAGATTTTTACCACACCATAAGGATCAGAGGACATCTTGGCTCAGAAGACACCAACTCACCCCTACAGGTATGTTTACTAATGTGTAACTGACCAAGGACTGGGTTCTGAGCTCAGTGGCATCAGTGTGAGCTCTGATTGTGTTCTCCCAGATCTCTTTCCATTCTACAGAATCCTGGAATCTGGTCAGGGCTGGTAGTTTGTCCCTTGCCCACAAGGGGCTACGTATGCTGATGTATTTCTGGGGGTTGGGGGAAAGGAGGGATGGTCAGAACACGTTTCTATTGATTTAGTTATTTAGTTAGTTTTTTTCATGGAAAATTTTGACAAGAATGAAGAGAGACAAGGTGGGTGAGGTCATATCTTTTATTGGACCAACTTCTGCAGGTGAAAGAGACAAGCTTTCAAGTTACCCAGAGCTCTTCTTCATGTCTCAGAGTAAGCTCAAAGCTTATCGCTTTTGCCAACAGCAGTTGGTCCAATAAAAGATATTACCTCACCCACCTTGTCTCTCTAATATCCTGGGACCACCATGGCTACAACAACACTGCCAACGACAAGGATGGAAACATTTTTATTTCTGTCAAATTATTCGGTGGAAAATTTCGATTTTTGTAGGAAAAACAAAAACACTGAAAAAAAAATTGCTTTGGGGCCAAAACATTTGGTGTTGGGAGTTTTCAGTTTTCTGACAACAAATGTTTGAAGAAAAGCCGACACTTTTAGTGAAGATATTAATTTAGCAGAAATGGAAATGAGTTTCAATGGAAAATTGTTGACCAGCCTCAGTGAAAATTGCAGGAGCTGACAGAGCTGGTGCCAGGTGCATCCTGGCAGCACCGTGTCTCTTGCTGCTTGTGCAATGGCTGAAGCAGGGAAGCAGCTATGAAGAAGTAGCTACCGTGTCTCTCTCTCCCTCCCACCCCCTGCCCCGCTGCTGCAGCTATAATGGGAGAACACTATGAGAGGAGGCTTAATGTATGGAAGAAACATGCCATTTCTTCCAGGCAGAGACTCCAGAACAATAACACATAGTTCTTACATAGCACTTTTCATCAGTAGAATTCAAAGCATGTCGCAACCTTTAAAGTATTTATCCTCCCAGCTCCGCTATGCAGTAGGGATGTGCTATTTGTTCCCATTTTAGAGATGGGAAACTGAAGCCCAGAAAGGCTAAGTGATTAAAAGTTTGGTCAATAGAGGTAATATACTTAGACATCTGCAAGGCATTTGATTTGGTACTGCACAGGGCCGGCTCCAGGCACCAGTGCAGCAAGCAGGTGCTTGGGGCGGCCAAGGGGAAGGGGCGGCACGTCCGACTCTTCGACGGCAATTCGGCGGCGGGTCCCTCGGTCCCTCTTGGAGGGAAGGACCTGCTGCCGAAATGCCGCCGAAGAAGAAAGCGGCGCGGTGGAGCTGCCGCCAAAGTGCCGCCGATCGCTTGGGGCGGCAAAAACCCTGGAGCCGGCCCTGGTACTGCACGACATTTTACTTAAAAAAACCCTAGATTGATATAAAATGAACATGGCACATGTTAAATAGATTAAAAACTGGCTAACTGATAGATTGCAAAATGTAATGATACACGTGGAATCATCATAGAGCGTGTGTTTCTAGTGGAATCCCACAGGGTTCAGTTCTTTGCCCTATGCTATTGAACATTTTTATCAGTGACCTGGAAGAAAATATAAAATCATCAGTGATAAAAATCTTGCAGATGACACAAAAATTGGGGTAGTGACAAATAATGAAGAGGATAGGTCAACTGATTCAGAGAGATCTGGATCATTTGGTAACCTGGGCTTAAGCAAACAATATGTGTTTTAATACAGCTAAATGTAAATGTATACATCTAGGAACAAAGAACGTAGGCCATACTTCCAGGAGTTACGGCAGAGAATTCTTTTCCTGGTGTCAGGCTGGTGGGTCTTGCCCACATGCGCAGGGTCTAACTGATCACCATATTCAGGGTCGGGAAGGAATTTCCCCCTGGTTCAGATTGGCAGAGACCCTGGTTTTTTTTGCCTTCCTCTACAGCATGGGGCACAGGTCACTTGCAGGTTTAAACTAGTGTAAAAGGTGGATTCTCTATAACTTGAAGTCTTTAAATCATGATATCAGGACTTCAGTAACTCAGCCAGAGGTTAGGGGTCTATTACAGGAGTGGGTGGGTGAGATTCTGTGGCCTGCAATGTGCAGGAGGTCAGACTAGATGATCATCATGGTCCCTTCTGACCTTAAAATCTATGAGACTATGAAAAAGATTTGAGGGCCAAGGTGGATATTCAGCAGTGCGATGCTGTGGCCAATCCTTTGATGTATAAACAGAGGAATCATGAGTAGGAGTGAGAGGTTATTTTACCTCTGCACTGGTCACTGGTGTAACCACTACTGGAATACTGTGTCCAGTTCTGGTGCCCACAGTTCAGGAAAGATGTTGATAAACTGAAGAGGGTTCAGAGAAGAGTCACGAGAAGGATGAATGATTGGAAAACATGCCTTATAGTGATAGACTCAAGGAGCTCAATCTATTTAGTTTAACAAAGAGAAGGTTAAGCAGGGACTTGGTCACAGTCTGTAAGTACCTACATGGGGAACAGATACTTAATAATAGGCTCTTCAATCTAGCAGGCAAAGGTATAACATGATCCAATGGCTGGAAGTTGAAGCTTGATAAAACCTGACTGGAAATAGGGTGTACATTTTTCACAGGGAGGGTAATTAACCATTGGAACAATTTACCAAGGGTCATGGTGAATTCTCCATCACTGACCATTTTTAAATCAAGACTGGATGTTTTTTCCCAAAAGGTCTGATGCAGGAATTATTTTCATGCAGTTCTCTAGCCTGTGTTACACAGGAGGTTAGAGTAGATGATCACAATTGTCCCTTCTGGCCTTGGAATATATGACTTGTCCAAGGTCACACAAGCAGTTTGTTGCAGAGAAGGGATATTGAACTCAGGTCTTGTAAGCACCCTAACCACTGACCATTCTTCCTGGCCATGTAGGCTATTTCATTACATGTGTGTGNGAAATTCAACGGACAGCCGGGGCGCCGGCGCCCCCAAAATAGCAGTGCCCTAGGCAACCGCCTAGGTCGCCTAATGGGTTGCGCCGGCCCTGACCATTCTTCCTGGCCATGTAGGCTATTTCATTACGTGTGTGTGGTATTATTGTGTGACAAACACCAGCCCCACACATGCTCAAACAGGCATAA
>QXTE01000837.1:0-31718 GCA_003942145.1 Platysternon megacephalum
TTAAAGTACCCCCCAGACATGGCTCTCCTACAGCAGTAGGTTCCACAGGTTATTAAAGAATCAGGACACATTGGAAAGTTAAAGCATTCCTAGGAAAGAGAACACAATACTGAAAGTTACAAGAGTTAAATAGCAGGAACAAGGGTATAAAGACCCCCACTAGCACCCCAAATCCTAGCCCCTGTTTAACCCCTTACCAGGTCAGGGGACTCTCCTGTATCTTCCAGCCAAAAGAAAGACCAGACAGCACATACCCCTCCAGCCACACAACTACACACAAACACACAGAGCAATACAATAGAAACAGCCCCACTTGTGTCCTTTTTATAAGCAAGTAGTTCCCAAGGCAGGCTGGGAGTTGGGAGCTAGGAATGCTGGGAATTGTAGTTTCTTAGCCAGTTTGCACAAGACTCCATTTCTGATTGGCTAGGGAACGAAAGGGGGCCGGGCCCTAGACACCATCTATCCAATACCTTGGTCTTTTCTGCTCTTCCCTATCTGGGATATGAGCTCCACTGTGATTGGCCCAGCCCACCCAGACAGCTGGGTCTCAAGGTTCCCCTGGCCACACCTCTCTCCTCTCTGATTGGTCAGTTCTTTAGGGCTTGGGCTGCCTGATTGGTCCCAAGGGGGGTGTCCCAGCTATTTAAAGCTCATGGTTGGGCTAAGCCCCTATGGTGATTGGAGTGGGGTGTGGAGTTGTTGGTGTCTCTGGAGTAGCTACAATGGAGTGTGTGAGTTGTGGGGGGCAGAGGGTTATTAAGGCTGGTTCTCTGGGGGTGTGGGATAATAACTGTGAGAAGAGTTTGGTAGATATGTGGGGTAGGAGACCTGGTGGTAGGGGGTTGCTGGGTACTTGGGGTGTCTTTAATTCTCCCTGGGGGGCTGGATGCCCCTTAATCCTGCTCCCCCATCTGGGGGGGGGGGGTTGAGTCTGTCTCCTGGTAGCTAAGCCCCACCTGGTGACTGGGAAGCTGTGAGATCCCTGAGGTTGGGGGAGGGTGTCGGGGGGGGGNGCACAGTGGGGGAGTCTCTGGGACCCCTGGATGGGCTCAGCCCCCCAATGGGGCAGCATCTCCCTGCAGGCCCCTCATCCCCTGTGCGTCAGTGGGCTCCCCATGGGCTAGGGGGGCAGGTCTCCCCAGGACTGACCCCTGAGGTGTCCATGGCCCCAGCCCCTTCTGTGGGGCTGGCTCTCAGCCCCCTGCATGGGGTGTGCTCAGTGGGACAGAACCCCACAGATTATGTGTGTGTGTGGGGGGTGGGTGTCTGGGCTGCAGTGGGGTTGGGACTGGTGTTGGGCCTGTGATGCTCCTCTCCACCCTGGGAAGGGGCTGGAGGGTGGCAGAGAGGATGCTGGGAATGCTGGGCCATAGGCTGGTGCATTGTGGGAAGCTCCCAGGTGATGCTCAGCAGGTGACCATGCTGCCCAGGCAGGAGCGCCGCCAGCTTTTTCGGCGCCCTAGGCGGCGGAAGGTCCCGCCCCCAAAATTCCACGGACTGCCGGGTGCTGGCGCCCCCCAAATAGCAGCGCCCTAGGCAACCGCCTAGGTCGCCTAATGGGTTGCGCCGGCCCTGTGCCCAGGATGCTGGGAAACTTTCCCACAAGGCAGCAGGACTGCGGCTTTAGCCCAGGGGATTCTGGGAGACTTGCCTGTGGGGGTGACAGCAGGGGATGCTGGGGAATTCCCATGATGCAACGCATGTCACTGCAGGGGGCTCCATGATGCAGCACTGTCCCAGAGAATGCTGGGAAATGTCCTGCAATGCACCAGTGCAATAAATTGAGCAGAGGGAGTTCTGGGAGATTCTCCCATGGTGCAGGGCAGCAGGGGGTGATGGGGAATTTCCCATGATGCTCTGCATGGCAGAGGGGTGGCTGGAGGCTTCCCACAATGCAAAGTGAGTGGCTGCCCGTTTGTGTGTGGGGGGGGGGGCTGGGGGGCTGGGGAAGCTGCCTGGCCCAGGCAGGGGGTCCCAGCCTGATCTCTCCCCTCCAGCTTTGCCCTGAACATGGGCCGGGCCGGCTCAGACCTGGCCCTTCACTTCAACCCCCGGTTCGAGAGCCACGGGGACGCTCGGATCATCATCTGCAACTCGCTGCAGGGCGGGGAGTGGGGGGAGGAGCAGCGGGAGCCGGACTTCCCCTTCCAGCAGGGGCAGGACGCCAAGGTGAGGGGGGCACTGCCTGGGGGAAGATCCCAGCTCCACCTCTGTGGGGTGGACTGATCTGGGGGGTGGATCGTGAGCTCCTCTCTGGGGGTGAGCACAGCCCCCTTCTCTCCTAGCTAGGGTAGGGTGCAGGGCACTGTCTGGGGGAAGATCACCGCTCCCATTCATGGTGTGAGATGGGTGGGGGGCAGGGCACTGTGGGGTGGGGGTAGATCCCCCTCTCTGAGGGCAGCCTTCTCCCATCTCTGGGGCACTGTGTGGGGAAGATTGCAGCTCCCCTTTGCTGGGGTCAGCTGAATGGGGGGGAGGGGGTAGGGCACTGTGTGGGGAAGACCGCAGCCACCCCATCTCTAGCAGATGAGTCTATTGCTAGTGGGGATGTCTCCAGTCCTGGTTGGGACGGGGCAGGGGGGTGTAAGGTTGGGATGGTATTTAACCCCTTGGGGGCAGGTGTTTCTGGCTCCACCCCTCACCCTCTGGCTCCTCCCCCAGATCTGCATCTCCTTCGATGCCCAGGAGCTGACGGTGGTGCTGTCAGGGGAGCAGCAGCTCACGTTCCCCAACAGGCTGGGGCTGGAGGCCATCGAATTCTTCTCAGTGGAGGGAGACTTCAGGGTCAAGTCCATCAAGTTCAAGTAGCTCCTCCCCTTCCCTGCTGGCTCCGCCTCCTCCATGGGGAGTTAAAAACCTACCAATAAACATGAATCTGCTCGTCACCCTGCGCTGTCCCAGGGCTCGTTATTCACCCCAGTGCAGTCTGGGAGCTGGGATTGGGGACCTGGCCCAGGGGATCTGGCTGGGCAGGAAGGGGGCGCTAGACCAGGGGGTGTGGGGGGATTCTCCTTTGGGGACATGGATCCCTTGGGGACTCATACAGGGGATGGGGGAATCTAGGGGTGCAATACTGGCACATGGCCTAGTGGTTGGGAGCCAGGACTCCTGGGTTCCATTCCCAGCTCTGGGAGGGCAGTGGGGTCTGGGGGTTATGGGAGGGGGGGGCTGGGAGCCAGGACTCCTGAGTTCTCTCCTGGCCATGGGAGGGGAAACAACATGCTGGAGGGAGAGGACAGGGGCTGTTGCACCCTTTTCACTGTCTCCTCTCCCCCTTTGACATTTTTATCTTGACCTTCTTGCTGTCTAGAAGCCGCATGAGGAGCAAGGGCCCATTTCCCCCTCACCCTGGGGCCTGATTAGAGCCAGGCCACCTAGAAGGGAACAGACCCATGTCCCACAGCCTAAACCAGCTGTTCTCAAAGTGAGGTCTGTGGGCCCCAGGGGGCTGTAGACACTGCACAGGGGGTCTGCAGAATAGTAGGGGGGGGGAACCTCGCTGCTCACCTGCGTTCAGAGCAGACACATAGGAGGTGGTGGTGGTGGGGGGGGGGGGGGCACATGCCCCCCACATTTGTACTGTCGGTTTGGCCCGGCGGGTGGGGGGGGGGGGGGGGGGGGAGGCTGCTGCCTGCTCTTGGCAACCTCGTAAGGCTGGGGTGGGGGTGGGGCAGATAATCTCTCTTCTGCAGTGATGCTGCAATTTTTGGTGGGGGGGGGGCCACCCCACACAGACTGGGGGGGCTGCTGAGGTGAGTCAGGGAGGGGCTGGTGGTGGTGTTCCCTCCCCAAGCCTGCTGTGCAGGGCTGACCTGACCCCTCAAATGTCTGTGGGGTGCAGAGGGACATTTGGAGGGGAGTGGTGAGCTGGAGTCATTGGGAATGAATCCAGTTCAGACCGAGCGTCTCTGCAGGAGGTGGTGCTGTCCACACCAGCGCTTTTCTCGGGGAAACTTGTGTCGGTGAGGGCTGATTTCTCTTCCTTTCTTCTCTCCCGACCAACATAACGTTTTACTGATCAATGGGCTAGTGTAGACACAGCCTTAGTAAATGCTGATTAACTTTTTTCAATTGCCCCCTGAAGACAAACCCTGAGTTAAATGCACTCAGGCCTCCTCAGGGGCAGATTGTAAATAGTTTTTATTATGAAACAGAAAAACCTTTAAATAAGAAATCATTCCCAGGGTTTTACACAAACAGCTAGGGAATGTTGGACTTGCACTGCTCTGTGTTCCCACAATGTCAACTGCAAACACAACGGGCTGCACGTGGGCATGTACTTGCCTCCTGCCAGGGCCGGCGCAACCCATTAGGTGACCTAGGCGGTCACCTGGGGCGCTGCTATTTGGGGGTGCCGGCGCCCCGGCCGCCCGTTGAAATTTCGGGGCGGGACCTTCCGGTGTCTAGGGCGCCAGAAGAGCTGGTGCCGCTACTGCATCCTGCAAGTTACCCCACACGCATCAAAGCGCTTTGGATTAAAGCCCCCGTGTGGCCACCGTATCTAGCTGCTCGGCGCCTGTATCCAGACAGACAACCCGACCATGGATGCTTCTACCCAGATCCTGGTGTGGATTTGCAGAGACTGTGGCCTGCATTTCCCACTCTCAGAAAGCCAGGCTGGGGGGACCGTCCAGCGTGAAAGGTGCTGCTGGTGGAACCTCTCAGGGAGCAGGTGGCAGAGCTACAGGAGGAGGTGGCCAGGCTAAGGAGCATCTGTGCCCAGGATGAATTCCTTGAGAGAGTTCATGCGGAGACATCCCAGGCTCAGGGCGCTACCCAGCTAGAGAGGACGGCTGTCACGCCCCCGGGGGAGGAGGACATGGCTCTGTCACAGGGAGGACACTGGCTGCTGGTTACTTCTGGCAGCAGGCCGGGCTCCACCCCTACTCCCAACCCACCCACCCACCATGGTGATGGAAAACCGTCATGCTGCCCTGGCAACGAGCGATGAGGAATTGCCTCCAGAGGAGGAGCCCTGTACCCCCAAGGCTGGGAGGATCACAGCCACCACTCCCAGGAGGAAACATAGGGTAATGGTGGTTGGAGACTCTCTTCTGAGGGGGACGGAGGCACCCATCTGTCGCCCTGACATGGCATCCCGGGAGGTACGCTGCCTGCTAGGGGCCCGTATCCGAGATGTTATGGTGGGATTGTCGAGGATCATCCGGCCCTCTGACTACTACCCCGTGCTACTCACCCATGTGGGCACTAATGGTACTGCAAGGTGTGACCCTCAGCAGATCAGACGTGACTACAGGGCTCTGGGAGGAGGGTGAAGGAGTTGGGAGCGCAGGTGGTGGTCTCGGTGTTCTCTTCTATCCTTCCAGTCAAGGATAGGAGCCTCGGCAGAGACAGATGCATCCTGGAGGTGAATGCCTGGTTGCGAGGATGGTGTCGCCAGGAGGGCTTCGGCTTCCTTGGCTACAGGATGCCGTTCCAGGAAGAAGGATGCTAAGCAGAGATGGGGTCCACCTATTGAGGAAGGGGACGAGCATATTTGGCTACAGACTGGCTAACTGAGTGAGGAGGGCTTTAAACTAGGTTCACCAGGGGCAGGTGACCAAAGCCCACAGGTAAGTCAAAACCATGGAGACCTGGGAGAAGGGTCAGAATCTGGGGGGAGCATGGGCTGTTAGAGCAGAGACAAGACAGAACTGGGGGGGGGGGGGTGTAATCAAATAATAATCTTAGATTATCTGTATACTAATGCGAGAAGTANCAGGAAGGCCAAATCACACTTGGAGTTGCAGCTAGCAAGAGATGTTAAGAGTAACAAGAAGGGTTTCTTCAGGTATGTTAGCAACAAGAAGAAAGTCAAGGAAAGTGTGGGCCCCTTACTGAATGAGGGAGGCAACCTAGTGACCGAGGATGTGGAAAAAGCTAATGTACTCAATGCTTTTTTTGCCTCTGTCTTCACGAACAAGGTCAGCTCCCAGACTGCTGCACTGGGCAGCACAGTATGGGGAGAAGGTGACCAGCCCTCTGTGGAGAAAGAAGTGGTTCGGGACTATTTAGAAAAACTGGACGAGCACAAGTCCATGGGGCCGGATGCGCTGCATCCGAGGGTGCTAAAGGAGTTGGCGGATGTGATTGCAGAGCCATTGGCCATTATCTTTGAAAACTCATGGCGATCGGGGGAGGTCCCGGATGACTGGAAAAAGGCTAATGTAGTGCCCATCTTTAAAAAAGGGAAGGAGGAGGATCCGGGGAACTACAGGCCAGTCAGCCTCACCTCAGTCCCTGGAAAAATTATGGAGCAGCTCCTCAAGGAATCAATTCTGAAGCACTTAGAGTAGAGGAAAGTGATCAGGAACAGTCAGCATGGATTCACCAAGGGCAAGTCATGTCTGACTAACCTAATTGCCTTCTATGAGGAGATAACTGGGTCTGTGGATGAGGGGAAAGCAGTGGATGTGTTATTCCTTGACTTTAGCAAAGCTTTTGATACGGTCTCCCGCAGTATTCTTGCCAGCAAGTTAAAGAAGTCTGGGCTGGATGAATGGACTATAAGGTGGACAGAAAGCTGGCTAGATCGTCAGGCTCAACGGGTAGTGATCAACGGCTCCGTGTCTAGTTGGCAGCCGGTATCAAGCAGAGGCCCCAAGGGTCGGTCCTGGGGACTGTTGTTCAATATCTTCAGGATGGTGTGGACTGCACCCTCAGCAAGTTTGCAGATGACACTAAACTGGGAGGAGTGGTAGATACGCTGGAGGGTAAGGATAGGATACAGAGGGACCTAGACAAATTAGAGGATTGGGCTAAAAGAAATCTGAGGTTCAACAAGGACAAGTGCAGAGTCCTGCACTTAGGACGGAAGAATCCCATGCACTGTTACAGACTAGGGACCGAGTGGCTAGGCAGCAGTTCTGCAGAAAAGGACCTAGGGGTTACGGTGGATCAGAAGCTGGATATGAGTCAACAGTGTGCCCTTGTTGCCAAGAAGGCTAACGGCATTTTGGGCTGTATAAGTAGGAGCATTGCCAGCAGATTGAGGGACGTGATCATTCCCCTCTATTCAACATTGGTGAGGCCTCATCTGGAGTACTGTGTCCAGTTTTGGGCCCCACACTACAAGAAGGACGTGGACAAATTGGAGAGGGGGGGATTTGATAGCTGCTTTCAACTACCTGAAAGGGGGTTCCAAAGAGGATGGATCTAGACTGTTCTCAGTGGTAGCAGATGACAGAACAAGGAGTAACGGTCTCAAGTTGCAGTGGGGGAGGTTTAGGTTGGATATTAGGAAAAACTTTTTCACTAGGAGGGTGGTGAAGCACTGGAATGGGTTCCCTAGGGAGGTGGTGGAATCTCCATCCTTAGAGGTTTTTAAGGTCAGGCTTGACAAAGCCCCGGCTGGGATGATTTGGGGATTGGTCCTGCTTTGAGCAGGGGGTTGGACTAGATACCTCCTGAGGTCCCTTCTAACCCTAATCTTCTATGATTCTATAAGTATGGCGAATAAGCAGGAAGAACTCAAAATGCTAGTAAATTAACTATAACATAGTTGGCATCACAGGGACTTGGTGGGATGATCCAAATGACTGGGATATTGGTATAGTAGGATACAGCTTGCTCAGGAAGGACAGGCATGGAAAAAAGGGAGGAGGTGTTGCCTTATATATTAAAAATGTATCCACTTGGACCGAGGTTGAGATGGAAATAGGAGACAGACTTGTTGAAAATCTCTGGGTAAGGATAAATGGGGTGAAAAACAAGGGTGATGTCACGGTAGGGGTTGACTACAGACCATCTAACCAGAGAGAAGAGGTGGATGAGGCTTTTTTTTAGACAACTAATAAAATCATCTAAAACACAGGACTTGGTGGTGATGGGGGACTTTAACTACCCAGACATCTGTTGGGAAAATACCACAGCAGGGAACAGATTATCCAACAAGATCTTGGAATGTATTGGCGACAATTTTTTATTCCAGAAGGTGGAGAAAGCTACTGGGGGGAGGCTGTTCTAGATTTGATTTTGACAAATAGGGAGGAACTGGTTGAGAATTTGAAAGTGGAAGGCAGCTTGGGTGAAAGTGATCATGAAATGGTAGAGTTCATGATTCTAAAGACAGGTAGGAGGGAGAACAGCACAATAAAGACAATGGATTTCAAGAAGGCAGACTTTAGCAAACTCAGGGAGTTGGTAGGTAAAATACCATGGGAAGCAAGTCTAAGGGGAAAAACAGTTGACAGTTGGCAGTTTTTCAAAGAGACGTTATTAAGGGCACAAGAGCAAACTATCCCACTGCGTAGGAAAGACGGAAGTCTGGCAAGAGACCAGCCTGGCTTCACCAGGAGATCTTCAATGATCTAAAACTCAAAAAAGAGTCCTACAGAAAGTGGAAACTTGGTCAAATTACAAAGGATGAATATAAACAAATAACAAGTATGTAGGGACACAATTAGAAAAGCCAAGGCACAAAATGAGAACAAACTAGCTAGAGCCATAAAGGGTAACAAGAAAACATTCTACAAATACACTAGAAGCAAGAGGAAGACCAAGGAGAGGGTAGGCCCGTTACTCAATGAGAGGGGAAAGACCATAACAGAAAATGTGGAAATGGCAGAGGTGCCTAATGACTTCTTTGTTTCGGTTTTCACCAAGAAGGTTGGTGGCGATTGGACGTCTCACATAGTGAATCCCAGTGAAAATGAGGTAGGATTAGAGTCTAAAATAGGGCAAGAGCAAGTCAAAAATGACTTAGACAAGTTAGATGTCTTCAAATCACCAGGGCCTGATGAAATGTCTCCTAGAATATTCAAGGAGATGACTGGGGAGATATCTGAGACATTAGCAATTATCTTTGAAAAGTCAGGGAAGACGGGAGAGATTCCAGGGGACTGGAAAAGGGGCAAATACAGTGCCCAGCTATAAAAAGGGAGATAAGGACAACTCAGGGAATTACAGACCAGTCAGCTTAACTCTGTACCTGGAAAGATAATGGAGCAAATAAGAAATCTGTTTGCAAACACCTAGAAGATAATAAGGTGATAAGTAACAGTCAGCATGGATTGGTCAAGAACAAATCGTGTCAAACCAACCTGATAGCTTTCTTTGACAGGGTAACAAGCCTTGTGGATGGGGGGCGGGAAGTCGGAGACGTGGTATATCTGGACTTTAGTGAGGCTTTTGATACTGTCTCGCGTGACCTTCTCCTAAACAAACTAGGGAAACGCAACCTAGATGGAGCTACTATAAGGTGGGTGTGTAACTGGTTGGAAAACTGTTCCCAGAGAGTAGTTCTCAGTGGTTCACAGTCATGCTGGAAGGGAATAACGAGTGGGGTCCCACAGGGATCGGTTCTGTTCAATATCTTCATCAGTGATTTAGATAACGGCATAGAGAGTCCATTAGAAAGTGTGTGGATGATACCAAGCTGGGAGGGGTTGCGAGTGCTTTGGAAGATAGGATTAAAATTCAAAATGATCTGGACAAACTGGAGAAATGGTCTGAAGTAAATAGGATGAAATTCAATAAGGACAAATGCAAAGTGCTTCACTTAGGAAGGAACAATCAGTTGCACACATAGAAAATGGGCAATGACTGCCTAGGAAGGAGTCCTGCGGAAAGGGATCTGGGGGTCAGAGTGGATCACAAGCTAAATATGAGTCAACAGTGTAATGCTGTTGCAAAAAAAGCAAACATCCTTCTGGGATGTATTAGCAGGAGTGTTGTAAGCAAGACACGAGAACTAATTCTTCTGCTCTACTCCATGCAGATAAGGCCTCAGCTGTATTCCAGTTCAGGGTGCCACATTTCAGGAAAGATGTGGACAAACTGGAGAAAGTCCAGAGAAGAGCAACAAAAATGATTAAAGGTCTAGAAAACATGACCTATGAGGGAAGATTGAAAAAACTGAGTTTGTTTAGTCTGGAGAAGAGAAGACTGAGAGGGGACACGAGAACAGTTTTCAAGTACATAAAAGGTTGTTACAAGGAGGAGGGAGAAAAATTGTTCTCATTAACCTCTGAGGATGGGACAAGAAGCAATGGGTTTAAATTGCAGCAAGGAAGGTTTAGATTGGACATTAGGAACAACTTCTTAACTGTCAGGGTGGTGAAGCACTGGAATAAATTGCCGAGGGAGGTGGTGGAATCTCCATCATTGGGGATTTTTAAGAGCAGGTCAGACAAACACCTGTTGGGGATGGTCTAGATAATACTTAGTCCTGTCTTGAGAGCAGGGGACTGGACTAGATACCTCTCGAGGTCCCTGCCAGTTCTATGATTCTATGATATTTAGTCTCTGCCCAATACTTTTCAGCTTATGGGAGAAGTCTAGCAAGCCACAGCCACCATCCCGATTCCTACACCGTATATTGGATTTTCCCCTCCTCACCTTCACACATGGTGATTAAATTCGCCCCCTGCCCGGAGACAAACTCCAGCTTCTTCCTGCCCACCCCACTGGATCAGCAGCCTGGCGTTCTCCTGCACACACCGGGGCTCCTGGCAGATCCCCTGCCAGGCGCGGTCAAAACAGTCCCTCAGGGCGCCAGTGTCTCTACAACAGGACCTCAGTTCACTCAACACTCTCTGCCAGGTGTCAGCGCTCAGTGACTGCTGGTCGGCGCGTAGCTGAGCCACATACACATTGTCAAGGCTGATTCTCCACTCTGGCACTTCGAGGGCAGAAGTCGGGGGCCCGCACGGATTCTAAAAATTAATACTGGCCACTCCAGGCTTGTATTAAACTCCCAAAGTTACAGCTTCTCTCTGACCTTGGATGGGTAGATGCTGCCACCACCCAAGTGCAAAAACCCCTTCGAGAGCCCAGGAAGGCACTCTTGGGAACTCCTCCCTGTGGGGTACCCTCAAGCCCTTTCACACCCCCCCTCCAGGGAAGAGCTGAGAAAGAAAACAAAGGAAATCAGCTGTTGCCACCAGCTAATTAAACAACATGTGCACAAACCTCTTAAGACACAAAAATCCAATCCTGTTCTTAAAAAAGGTAAATTTTATTAAAAAACAAAAGGAAGAAAATACATCTGGGGAAACTCAGGCTATTGCTAGATTTTAAAAGCAACTACAAGCACCAAGAATAGTTTCTTGAGGTCCAGCTTAAAGGTTACAAGCAAAACAAAAGCACCTGGGGTTAGCACAGAGGAATCCACAAGCCATAAAGAAATCAAGGAGATAAACCTAATGGCGTCTTCCTAGACATTTCCTGATCTACTTATCTAGGGTTTTAAATGAGTAGTTCAGGTGTGATTCTGATGATTTTTTCATACCTGGCCCAAGCGTTTTACAGCAGAGCTGCTGCCCTGTCCCCTCGCCCCGGGAGAACAACCACAGACCGACAAAAGGGGAGTCTTGTTTCAATTTTAAAAAGTTCGAGCCTTCCCATTGGCTCTTTTGTCCAGGTGCCCACTCACCTCCTTTGACCTGTGCATAGCAGTGAGACTTTTTAACCCTTTACAGGTAAAGCAAGTAGAGAACAGCCACCAAGAGGGATTTTACAGCTAACTAGCTGGCTCGGTGTCCTTCAAAGAGAGCTTCCCCCTTCCCCCCGCTTCATTTATCAGACACATGCGCTGGGATCTTCACACCATGGTACTGGGGTTTCCCGTCCACACAGCGCACGGAGATCTCATGTTCCCCCTTCCCTGAGGTGAACCTGACCTGCCTCCTGCCCCACTGGATCAGCAGCCGGGCGTTGTCCTGCACATACTGGGGCTCCCCGCTGAACCCCTCCCAGGCGCAGTGAAAACAGGTGCTTAGATCACCTTTGTCCCCCTTACAGGACCCCAGTTTATCCTGCACTCTCCGTAGCGTGTCGATGCTCAGTGGTTCTGGGCGGGTGTGTAACCGATCTAGGTACATGTGCACAGGGAGCTCCCCAATACCGTACTGGGGTCTCCCATCCCTATATCGCACGGAGATCTCACACTGCCCCTCCCCTGACAGGAACTCCAGGCTCCCCCTGTCCCAGTAGAGCCTCAGCCTGGCGTTCCCCTGCACGCACGGGGGCTCCTGTCTGAACCGGGAAATGGCCTCCCCAAAGCAGCCGCTCAGCTCCTCGCCCAGCGCCCCCCAGCGCCCCAGTCTGTCCCGCACCCTCACTAGGTCTGTGACGCTCAGCGGCTCTGGGCTGGCGTGTGACCAAGTTACTGGCCTGTCCCCTCCCAGCTCTGTGATGTGATACTGGGGTTCCCCATCGGCGAGGAGCACCGAGATCTCACACTGCCCCTGCCCGGAGATGAACTTCAGCTTCTTCTTGCGCCAGCGGATCAGCAGCCTGGCGTTCCCCTGCACACACCGGGGCTCCTGGCTGAACCGCTCCCAGGCTGTGTACAAACGGGCCCTCAGCACAGCAGTGTCTCCCTGACAGAAACCCAGCTCAGTGTAATATTTGAACAGGTTGTCAGCAGTGAGTGGGTTCTTGCGGGAACGTAACCGGGCCACATACAAGTCCACTGGGAGAGTCTCAACATGAAAATGATAACGGGGATTTCCTTCCTGATAGGATACAGAGATCTCATACTGCCCCTTCCCCGACACGAACTCCAGGCTGCCCCCGGCCCAACACAACCTCCGCCTGGCGTTCCCCTGCACACACGGGGGCTCCCGTCTGAACTGGGAAATGGCCTCCCCAAAGCAGCCGCTCAGCTCCTTGCCTAGCACCCCCCAGAGCTCCAGCGCCCCCCAGGACTCCAGTGTGTTTCGAACACTCTCCAGGTTTTTGATGCTCAGCGGTTCTGGGTGCAATTTCCTCCAAGCCACAAACACGTCCCAGGTTTTCTCGGTAATGTGGTACTGGGGCTTCCCGGCGCTGCAGGACACGCAGATCTCACACTGCCCCTGCCCGGACACGAAGTCCAGCTTCCCCCCGTCCCACCGGATCAGCAGCCTGGCGTTCTCCTGCACACACTGGGGCTCCTGGCCGAACCGCTCCCAGGCTGTGTACAAACGGGTCCTCAGCTCAGCAGTGTCTCCCCCACAGAGACCCAGGTCACTGTAAAATTTGAACAGGTTGTCAGCAGTGAGTGGGTCCTTGCGGGAACGTAACCGGGTCACATACAAGTGCCCTGGGAGAGTCTCAACACGGAGATAATAACGGGGATTTCCTTCATCATAGAAAACAGAGAAAATGTACTGCCCCTCCCCCGACAGGAACTCCAGGCTCCCCCCGTCCCAACAGATCCTCATCCTGGCGTTCCCCTGCACACACGGGGGCTCCCGGCTGAACTGGGAAATGGCCTCCCCAAAGCAGCCGCTCAGCTCCTCGCCCAGTGCCCCCCAGCGCCCCAGTCTGTCCCGCACCCTCGCTAGGTCTGCGACGCTCAGCGGCTCTGGGCTGGCGTGTGACCAAGTTACTGGCCTGTCCCCTCCCAGCTCTGTGATGTGATACTGGGGTTCCCCATCGGCGAGGAGCACCGAGATCTCACACTGCCCCTGCCCGGAGACAAACTCCAGCTCCCCCCCGCCCCACCGGATCAGCAGCCTGGCGTTCCCCTGCACACACCGGGGCTCCTGGCGGAAACCCTGCCAGGCTCGGTCAAAACAGGCTCTAAGATCATCTCTGTCCCCCTGACAGGACCCCAGTTTGTCCCACACTCTCTGTAGGGTGTCGGCGCTCAGTGGTTCTGGGTGGGCGCGTAACCAATCCAGGTACATGTGCACGGGGAGCTCCCCAATATCGTACTGGGGTCTCCCGTCCCTACAGTGCACGGAGATCTCACACTGCCCCTCCCCCGACAGGAACTCCAGGCTGCCCCCGGCCCAACACAACCTCAGCCTGGCGTTCCCCTGCACACACGGGGGCTCCCGGCTGAACTGGGAAATGGCCTCCCCAAAGCAGCCGCTCAGCTGCTCGCCCAGCGCCCCCCAGCGCCCCAGTGTGTTTCGAACACTCTCCAAGTTTTTGATGCTCAGCGGTTCTGGGTGCAAGTTTGTCCAAGCCACAAACACGTCCCAGGTTTTCTCGGTAATGTGGTACTGGGGCTCCCCGGTGCTGCAGGACACGCAGATCTCACACTGCCCCTGCCCGGCGATGAACTCCAGCTCCCCCCCGTCCCACCGGATCAGCAGTCTGGCGTTCTCCTGCACACACCGGGGCTCCCGGCGGAAACCCTGCCAGGCTCGATCAAAACAGGCCCTCAGGGCGCCAGTGTCTCCATCACAGGACCCCAGTTCACTCAACACTCTCTGGAGGGTGTCAGCGCTCAGTGGCGGCCGGTCGGCACGTAGCTGAGCCACGTACACATGCGCTGGGATCTTCCCAACACTGTACTGGGGTTTCCCGTCCACACAGCGCACGGAGATCTCACATTCCCCCTTCCCTGAGGTGAACCTGAGCTGCCTCCTGCCCCACTGGATCAGCAGCCTGGCGTTGTCCTGCACATACTGGGGCTCCCGTTTGAACTCCTCCCAGACGCAGTGAAAACAGGCTCTAAGATCGTCTCTGTCCCCCTTACAGGACCCCAGTTTGTCCCACACTCTCCACAGGGTGTCGGCGCTCAGTGGATCTGGCCAGGCGTGTAACCAATCCAGGTACATGTGCACGGGGAGCTCCCCAATATCGTACTGGGGTCTCCCGTCCCTGTAGCACACGGAGATCTCACACTCCCCATCCCCCGACAGGAACTCCAGGCTCTGTCCGCCCCAACACAACCTCAGCCTGGCGTTCCCCTGCACACACGGGGGCTCCTGGCTGAACTGGGAAATGGCCTCTCCAAAGCAGCCGCTCAGCTCCTCACCCCCCAGCCCCCAGGACTCCAGTGTGTTTTGAACGCTCTCCAAGTTTTTGATGCTCAGCGGTTCTGGATGCGAGTTTGTCCAAGCCACAAACACGTCCCAGGTTTTCCCGGTAATGTGGTACTGGGGCTCCCCGGCGCTGCGGGACACGCTGATCTCACACTGCCCCTGCCCGGACACGAACGCCAGCTCCCCCCCACCCCACCGGATCAGCAGCCTGGCGTTCTCCTGCACACACTGGGGCTCCCGGCAGAACCTCTCCAGGGCGAGGCCCAGGCAGCTGCTCAGCTCCTCGCCCAGCTCCCCGCGTCGCTCCAGTCCGTCCCGCGCTCCCTGCAGGGTCTCCATGCTCAGCGGCTGGGGGCGGGCGCGTAACCTGGCCAGACACACGTCCCCCGTGGGGCACTGGGGCTCCCCATCGGTGTCACACACGCGCGTCTCACACTCCCCCGCCCCTGAGGTGAGCGTCAGCTCTGCCCCCTCGCTGGGGTCGGCCATCCTGGCGCTGCCCCTCACACGAGGGCTCCCTGCTGGACTCAGTCGAAGCAGCTTCTCCGGGATTTGGATGCTTCCTGCTGGGGAGTCACTCTCTGCGCTGTGATGTGCAACGTCTCACACTCACAGCCGTTGGGTTGGGCCCTGCTGAAGGCTGATCCACGGCCTGTCGGTGACTTGCCCGTTCCTCCCACCTTCTCTCTTCTCTGAGTACGGGCCCGAGATCCGGGTCACAGTTTGGTTTTGTGTTGCCCTGAGTGCGGCTCTAGGTCGGAGTCCTGCAGAGCGGGGCTGAAACGGGCTCTCAGCTCATCCGTCGCTGCCCCCTGGGATTGCAGCTTCCACCAGGTTCCCAGGGCGGAGCAGATGCAGGTCGGATGGATTCAGTTCGGTCGTTCTGGAGCGTCCTCCTCCCAAGGGTTCTGCTCAGCTTCTCTCCTGCCCTGCTCCAGCAGGTCCTGAGAACGAAATGGGAGACGCCCTTTTAAACTGGAGATCATTAGGGCTGGCCAGGGGCACGGGTGCCGACTCTGTGGGTGCTTCGGGGCTGGAGCACCCACGGGGGGGAAATGGTGGGTGCGCTGAGCACCACCAGCAGCTCCCCTATCAGCTCCCCCCCCACTCCCCCAATACCTCCCGCCTGCTGGTGGGCCCCACAGATCAGAGCCTCCCCCTCTCTCCCTGCTCCTCCTGCCACCGCCATCAGCTGTTTCTCAGTGCGGTGGAGGCTCTGGGGGGGGGAAGGAGGAGGAACAAGGACATGGCGCACTTGGGGGAGAGGTGGGGCAGGGAAGGGGCAGGAGTGGGAAGAGGTGGGCAGGGGTGGGGCTCTGGAGGAGGGGTGGAGTGAGGGCAGGGCGGGGCGTGGGGCAGAGCCAGGGGCTGAGCACCCCCCAGCACATTGTAAAGTCAGCGCCTGTGGTCAGGGGGAGACTCTGGAGTGTCCCAGAGCTGTAGGGCTCAGCCCCAGGCAATGAGTATTTCTGGCTGTAACGGCACCAGGCCGGGTGTCCAACATGCAGCCCGGGGCCGGATCCAGCCTTCGCTCTGCGTGTACGTGGCTGCACGACATGTTCAGCTTGTGCAGGGTTTGGGAGCGGGGGCACGATAGGAACGAGGGGCTGTGACGCTGAGTGTCACCACGCCCGACTTGCAGCTGTCGGGCAGATCACTGCGACTCACCACGCTTCAGTTCGGTGCCTTGGCTCCTACACAATGAACGGGGAGAGCCAGGCACAGAGACAGCCATTCACAAAAGCCAGCAGGGTGGGCAGGGGCCACCGAAGCCAGCCAATGGGAGGGTTGCACGGTGGATAAATAATTGAAGAGTCATTGGAGCAGGGGGATTCTGGGTCTCTCACCGCTGAGCAGCTACCGGATTGGGTCCCGCAGGTGAGTGAGGCAGACGAAGGCCTGTCTTCCCCTGGCTTGTGACTCGCTCTGGGGTTGGATGGGAACTAGGCAGCCCGGCACTAGAGGGAGGCACCAGTGCACATGCCCAGAGGGAGACACATAGGTGTGGAGGGAACTTTTATGGCAAATACGTAGGTGCTGAGGGAGTTTAGAGGCCTACAGGGCTCAGCAGGAGTTTTGTGCATCTCAGTGGAGCCTAAAACTGGGATTTAGCTGCCTGACTCCGTTTGTGTATCCAGGCCCTGGCTTCCGTTTACAGATAAAGAGTGAGGCCCAGATCCACAAAGGTGTTTTGCTGCCTAACTTCAGGGCCTACGTTTCTAGCCCTGATGGCAGCAGAGATAGCCTTGGATGAACGGCGTGTAACTGGCCCAGCGATGTTGCCGGAGTCTGCAGAGAGCCTGAAACCATTCCCAAGTGAATGCCTCTGCCCTGGATTGACTTGACTGGAGCCTCAATTCTAAAGCCCAGGCCTGATAACTGTTCAGTGTCAAACGTAACGATTTCACTGCTGATCATTTCAGCCGATTGCCCTGGGAAAGGGGTGGGAGTGGAAGCCCATCGCATGGCAAATGGAGAATTCCCTCAGAGAAGCAAAGGCAGAGCTGAGAACAGAGACTTGCAGAGAAGGGACAATGAAGAAGGAAGAGAGATGAAGGGCAAACAGAGGAAGGCCTTAAGGGAAGCAGATTTTCTCACTGAGCAGCGAATGTGGCCCTAAGGCCAGATTTTGAAATGTATTTTGGTGCTCCCATCTCTTCTTTATTTCCTTCCCTGCCACAATTCACAATTTCTGACCTCTGGGCTTCACCCCCACAGGTGGGAAACTGATTTCAATGGGAGTCAGGTGCCTAAATACCTGTCAAAATCTGCCCCTTCATTGTAACATAAACGCCACATCCTGCCATTGACCTAAGCGGGAGACCCGCTGTGCATTGTGGGAAGGGCGTAGTCCAGAATTTAAACCCCAGGCCACGGATCACAGCCCTAGAGGGAACCTGGCCCTGTGATCTGAATGAGTCTGACACCCCTGCCACAAGCGTTCTCACTTGTGTGAGAACATCTCATCCCACTGTGTCTCCTTCTGTTCTTCATCTCCTGTCCTCCTCCCATGTGGTCTGGACCTTTCTATTTCCCTGTACGTGCGTCTCTGCTGCCTGAACCCCTCTCCCCCCGCCACCTACACGTGTTTCCCTGTTAGCTCTGTCACCTGCATTCCCTCCTCAGCTTCCTACACACCAGCTGTGTAGCAAAGGGGCCTAAATACAGACATCACCCATGGCCGGGTCTCTGAAAGGCTGGGCCCCTAGGGGTGGGGGAGGGCTGCAGCGTTAAAGCCAGAAGCAGTGGGTTTAAGGGGCTGAGGGGTCTCTAATGCAGGTGGGTTTGCGGAAGGGAGTCCCTGTCCTGTCCTCCTTGAGCAGAGTAGGGGGAAGAAAGGATGCAACATGCAAAGTTCTCTCGTGATAAGTGGGCCTGAAATTTACCCTCACTGTGAGCTCAACTGTAATTAGTATGCAAAAGTTCATAAAATGTTACAATTGATAATAAGAAATGCTGAAGGGACAAGGTACAAACAAGAGACAGAAAGACGGGAGTTAGTCCAAACAAAAATGCCTCCTGCTACAACCCAAGGATGCTGTTAAAACTGTGCTTGGTAAATGAGAAAATGTGGGTCTGGAAATTAATGAACCAGTATCGGTGTGTCGGGTATTAGGCCTAATTGGTGGACAAAATAATGAGGGGATGGGCTACTCCTCCCATCACTCCCTTTTTGGGTCCTCGAAGAGAGAGACTTTGGGCGGGAAATACAGAAGAACAGACGGAGGCTGTCATCGTCATGGCTACCGACCCCCACCCTTTCCTGGGACCCTGGGCCTTCACCATCCTGAGAAATGTTCTGACCAGACCGGGCCAGAGAGTCTGGTCCACATGACACTGCCACCCTACCGGCTCCACCTGAATCCCAATCACCACCTGAGATGAAACGGGATCGGACTTTAACAACAACTCCAATCCATCTCAACTAACTTCTTCTCTTTTCCCCAAGGGACAGTTCTTACCATCTTCGCTACCCTCTAATAGACTGTCAAACAAACAGGTTTGTTCTTTAAAGACTCTCTCCAGCTAAAGGGAAAGTCAACAAGGGATGTTGTTACGAAGAAAGCCTTAGTCAATGCTTTCCATTTCCAACGTTTTCACTGTTTTTCCTTCTTTTCTTTGTCTATTAAGAAGGGTTAAAAGATTTTTTAATGGGGTGTTTGCCATGGGACTAAGCAGCCTGAGGTCTCTGTAGACCAAACACCAAACCATAATGCTGGACAGGGGCTGGATTATGATAACACCTTTGTACCGTGTGTTCCTTCTAAATTAATTCCACAGGCCATCCCCCTCCCCGCCCCCCGAATGTGGAGCACTTGAGAGTCCTGGTCCTTTTCTCCCCCTGAACCTGCTTCCCTGCCACTTGATTCCTTTCTCCTCGATCCCTTGGATCTACAGGGTTTTGCCAGACTCTCAGTTCTCCAGAATGCAGAGACGTCGTTCTAATCAGACACCGCGCAGTAAGGGCAGCTGAAATATGTGAAAGGTTCATACACGGGGTGAAAAGTCATGATGAAAAGTTGCTTCAAGAAACATAAAAATAATTTATGGGAATTAGGGGGAATTATGTTTTCTAAGAAAATCAGTAAACTTACTGGGAATTTTTAGACTGTATTACAGTTAAATACTATTGTATTTGCTGTCAAATAGTAGTACGGCTGGTTTAAAAAATGGTCAGTAGTTTCTTACAAAAGAGAGAAGAAGTGATATGGTTTGCTGGTACATGCTGACCCTACTGGTTATGTAAAACCAGAACATTTTATCTAATCCTGCTCCTTGGAATTTCTCCTTATCGTGAAGTTATTGCATCCGTATGATTCAAAGTACAAATTTCAACTATCCCTTCCCTGGCAGAAGGATTTCCATTGGCTGGGGGATAACATGTGATCCTTTCCTAATTGCACAGATGAAATATACTGTTGAATTGTATGTAGCAGAGACCACCTGACCTTTGCTATGGAGAACTGCTGACCATCACTCTGCCGTTAGGAAGGGCGGGACCATCTCCCCTATTGCTGGTCATTTCATAGATCGAAACCATTCTGTTAGTCCCTTAGGATTTAGGGGGGTTGAATATAATTTTAGATCAAACAGAGGAGGAGAGAGAACTAACAAACTTCATCAAAGGGACATTTTAATCGAAGGGGCTGACGAAGGAGGTGCTGTATCATCATGAACAGGTCGGATTATGAACAGGAGGCTGCCAGGCAACTCTCCAACACCACATTCTACAGGCCACTATCCTCCGATCCCACTGGGGAGTAACAAAAGAAACGACACCGTCTGCTCAAGGAACTCCCTGCTAGAGCACGAGCACGGGAACAAATCTACACAGACACACCCCTAGAGCCCCGAGCAGGGGTATTCTATCTGCTACCCAAGATCCATAAACCTGGAAACCCTGGACGCCCCATCATCTCAGGCATTGGCACCCTGACAGCAGGATTATCTGGCTATTTGGATTCTCTCCTCAGGCCCTACGCTACCAGCACTCCCAGCTATCTTCAAGACACCACCGACTTCCTGAGGAAACTACAATCCATTGGTGATCTTCCTGAAAACACCATCCTGGCCACCATGGATGTAGAAGCTCTTTACACCAATATTCCACACGAGGATGGACTACAAGCTGTCAGGAACAGTATCCCTGATGAGGCCACGGCACACCTGGTGGCTGAGCTTGTGACGTTGTCCTCACCCACAACCATTTCAGATTTGGGGACAACTTATACCTTCAAGTCAGCGGCACTGCTATGGGTACCCGCATGGCCCCACATTATGTGAACATTTTCATGGCTGACTTAGAACAACGCTTCCTCAGCTCTCGTCCCCTAGCGCCCCTCCTCCACTTGTGCTACATCGATGACATCTTCATCATCTGGACCCATGGGAAGGAGGCCCTTGAAGAATTCCACCTGGATTTCAACAATTTCTACCCCACCATTAACCTCAGTCTGGACCAGTCCACACAACAGATCCACTTCCTGGACACTACAGGGCAAATAAGTGATGGTCACATAACCACCACCCTATACCGGAAACCTACTGACCGCTATACTTACCTACATGCCTCCAGCTTTCATCCAGACCACATCACACGGTCCATTGTCTACAGCCAAGCTCTAAGATACAACCGCATTTGCTCCAATCCCTCAGACAGAGACAAACACCTACAAGATCTTTATCAAGCATTCTTAAAACTACAATGCCTACCTGGGGAAGTGAGGAAACAGATTGACAGAGTGAGACGGGTACCCAGAAGTCACCTACCTCAGGACAGGCCCAACAAGGAAAATAACAGAACACCACTGGCCATTACGTACACCCCCCGCTAAAACCTCTCCAGCACATTATTGACAATGTTCAACCTATCCTGGAAAATGATCCCTCACTCTCACAGGCCTTGGGAGGCAGGCCAGTCCTTGCTTACAGACAGCTCCCCAACCTGAAGCAAATACTCACCAGCAACTACACACCACACCACAGAAACACTAACCCAGGAACCAATCCCTGTAACAAACCTCGTTGCCTACTCTGTCCCCAGATCTACTCTAGCGACACCATCAGAGGACCCAACCACATCAGCCACACTGTCAGGGACTCATTCACCTGCACATCTACTAATGTGCTATATGCCATAATGTGCCAGCAATGCCCCTCTGCCATGTACATTGGCCAAACCGGACAGTCCCTACATAAAAGAATAAATGGACACAAATCAGACATCAGGAATGGTAACATACAAAAGCCAGTAGGAGAACACTTCAATCTCCTTGAACATTCATTAACAGATTTAAAAGTAGCCATCCTTCAACAAAAAAAACTTCAAAGAGAAACTGCAGAGCTACAATTCATTTGCAAATTTAACACCATTAATTTGGGCTTGAGTAGGGACTGGGAGTGGCTGGCTCACTACAAAAGCAATTTTCCCTCTCTTGGTATTGACACCTCCTCATCAATTATTGGGAGTGGGCAACATCCACTATGACTGAATTGGCCTTGTCAGCACTTGTTCTCCACTTGTCTTCATGTGCCAGTATATTTACGTCTGTATCTGTAATTTTCACTCCATGAATCTAAAGAAGTGGGTTTTTTACCTACGAAAGCTTATGTCCAAATAAATCTGTCTTTAAGGTGCCACCGGACTGCTCGTTGTTTTTGTGGATACAGACTAACACGGCTACCCCTCTGATACTTCATCAAAGGGAAACGATTTAAATTTAAAAACCTTGTCAATTCTTGGAACATAGGAATTCCCAAACGGGATCAGACCTGTGGTCCATGTTGCCCAGTCCCCTGTCTCTGAGAGAAGAGGCAATAAACTCCAAAGTTAGCTGGGAACCTAACAGCCCCTCAGTCCCAGCTGGCAAAGAGTTCAGTCACATAACAGCAACTCCAATCAGACCTGACAAACTCACCCAAACAACCTTAACTCTGCCCTTTGTGTCACCCACCTTAGAACAACTGAAAACAGCAAATAATCCCATCCTTATAGAAACAACCATTGAAAAGTCTGAAAATACACAATGCAAGTCACCAACACAACCTTAAATCTGCCCTCTAGTTGTTATTGTTAATTGGCTAATTGTGCATGAAATAACTAACCTCCGTTCCCAAACTAGAGTCCTCCTCCTTCATATCTTCCTCTATCTCAGGGGTTCTCAAATCTTTTTTGCTGGGACCCCCTTTGTAAATATTTCAGGCTGTGAGACCCCCCCAAAAGTGATGACCCCCCCATACCATGTCACCCTTACTTCTGCGCTGCTGCTGGCGGCGGCGCTGCCTTCAGAGCTGGGCGTCCAATTAGCAGCCACTGCTCTTGCGACCCCCCTACAATACTCTTGCCACCCCCTTTTGGGTCGGGACCCCCAGTTTGAGAAACACGGCTCTATCTGTTCTTCCTGGCTGAAGCCAGATCAGAAAACAAATGTCGAGTCTCTAGGCCAAACCCATTTTATCCGAGCTATGAAGGGGCACAAAAATGTTTGGAAACTTTTTGAAACTCCGGATGAGCTTTTTCCTGGACCCCCTGGACCTCAGTACTGCCTTGTCTGTTTCACCACAAATTTTCCATGAATGTTCTCCCCTTCTAGAAACCCTTTCTGCCACTTCTCAGGCAGATTGGTGATGTTCTAGTGAAGTGACAGAGGGCACAATTGAAATGAGAGATTCTCATTTCATGTTTTAACAACCACCGTTGAAGGGGGAGGATTTACTTATCATATCCTTACGCTGTGAAATGTGGCTCTTAGCCCTAGAATGAGAGACAAGAGCAGGGCAAAGGGTCAAAACACCCTGGCTCTGTTTCCCCTCTGCCTGGCTACCTGCTGGAGTCATTCACACCCGAGCAAAGTGTGTATAAAACACAACCAACCACAATCTGAGCCCAGGACACACCAGTGGGATGCTTCTTCCCTCTCTCTACTCCATCACTTAGCTGCAGGGTCACCCACACGTTCCTGTGGGTAGCAAGAGCCTCTCTGGTGGGGAAATGGGGGTGGTGGGAGGCTCATGGGCCGCCATTATCCTCACCGAACTTTCGGTTTCCAAACGACTCTACAGCTCATCTGGCAGCTGCTGCTCTGAGCTGGGGTTGGGCATTTTCTAAACGCCCCAGACTTTGAGATCAGGCTAGTCCTGTAGGCTGAGCCCAGCTCCTCCCACTGACACCGGCCTAAACCAAGCGTGGGGGCTAGTCCACGAAGAAGGTAGGGTGTGAATTTAAAGCAGATTAGCTATTCTCAGTTGACTCCATGAGTGGACGCTTTTGGTTTAGAAGAGGGGCTCCTGATTAACACCACATGTGGATGCTCTTTGATCGGAATAGGAGTGCTTTGTTCTGAATTAGCCTCATGCAGTGGATAACGCTAATTCGGAATAAGGCACTCTTATATTGGAAAAAGAGCATCCACATGTGGAGTTCATTGGGAAGAGCTCCTCTGAAACAACCCCCCATGTAGACAAGCCCTGACTCCAGTGAAGTCAGTGGTGTTACATTGGTGTGAATCTGGACTGGCAAGAGGGGAAGCTGCCTGTCACCTGCATCCATGCTGGCCGGGGCAGAAGGGGAAACACATGGCTGAGGATATCTGAATAGCCTGTTATTCCTGCCCTGGGGACTTTGATTCCAGATGGAGGGGAGAGTGACACAAATGACTGGGAGAAGATAAATTCCTCATGGGATCCTGGGGTAGGAATCCCCTCCTACCCCTACAAAATCTCCCATTTGGGACACTGAGGTCTCGTCCTAGCCCCTTCCCCTCCCAGCACAGACCCTCACAGCTCAGCTCGGATTGGTTATTATTTGTGTGGCCACAAAACCCTCTGGTAACTCGCAGTGATGTCTCCTGAGCTCTGTTCCCAGCCAGGCTAAACCATTTCACCCCCTTAATAAAAATACCCAAACAACTAAGGGCACCATGAGCTAAGGTGACAATCCTAATGTTCTGTGCCCAAACAGCCTTAACTCTGCCCCTGCAACAAAACGTGCCCAAGTACTACGGAACAACACCTCAACCAACCTTCGCCATCCACCCTAAAACTATCTCTCCTAACCGACATAAACACTTTAATCCCTCCCTCTTCTCCCCAAACCGAAGTTATTCATTAAAAAAAACAATTAATATTGTCAAGTGACAACAAGGTACCTAAACAGCTAAAATGAAGATGCATCAGCAGAGCTGCGTGTCAGGGGAGCCCAGGGCTGGGCTAACAGAGGCTGCGGGGCAGGAGTGAGGGGCACCGGCAGAGCTGTGGGAAGCCTAGGGATGGAATAGCAGGGGGCTGTGGGCAGGATTAAGGGGTCCCAGCAGATCTTTAGGGGGAGGGTATCTCAGAGCTGGGATACAGGGGGCTGGGAGGGCAGGAATAGATGGGAGGACAGAAATGTGGGGGGACAAAATATGGGGGACATATGAGGACAGACATAAATGGGCAAGAGAGACCAGGGGATTTAAAGAAGAGAAATGAGGGAGACCTCAAAGGCAGAGAGAGTAGGGAACACCGTAGGAAGAGAGGGGTGGGTGGGTTAAGCCATATGTCTCCTCAGGAGACAGAGAAACGGGAGAACCCCTTGTGACGTTGCTTTATGGGAATGTGCTTATGAGTGTGACTATGACATGACCGGAATATGTTTTGTGCTACATATGCCATGTAACATATCTCTGCAAAAGTTATGATCTACTGAATATATTCATCCTATTCGTATGCATGTATCATTTTTTGTATTCGAAGTTATGAATATTGGCTCTGTACTTGTTTGATTTTAAGTAGCCTCGGTGAAGCAGTTGGTCAGCTTCCTGAGAAAAGACTATTCTCAGTAAGTGCCCAATCAAGACACACTTAAGCCAAAAATGAACTTGGAGACGCCAATCCACATCTGAGCTTTCCCAGGAATGTGGCCTGGCTGGTAAGGAACTCAGTCATGCCTGAACATGTGACTTGCCCATGTGACTCCAAAACTCCATCTTGGAGCTGAATTCTGGATAGGAGAGAGGAGGGGGACTACCCACAAGAGAAAGTCTATTTAGGCCCATGGAAACCCCTCAGTTTTGTCTTCAGCTGGCTCAAGAGATAGCCTCTCCACCCCCAAAGGATACCTGAAGGAAACTGGAACAAAGGACAGTAACCACGGGGTGGGTGAGTGATTGCTGGACCCAGACTAGAAGGAGACTAGTCTGCAAAAGGAAGCTTACTGGAACACCTCTGAGAGTGAGGTTTTATCTGTATTCAGTTTTCTTACTGTATTAGGCATATACTTGCATGTTTTATTTTATTTTGCTGGGTAATTCACTTTGTTCTGTCTGTTATCACTTGGAACCACTTAAATCCTACTTTTTGTATTTAACAAAATCACTTTTTACTTATGAATTAACCCAGAGTATGTGTTAATACGGGGGGGGGGGGGGCAAACAGCTGTGCATATCTCGCTATCACTGTTATAGAGGGCGGACAATTTGTGAGTTTACCCTGTATAAGCTTTATACAGGGTAAAACTGGTTGATTTGGGGTTTGGACCCCATTGGGAGCTGGGCATCTGAGTGTTAGAGACAGGAACACTTCCTAAGCTGTTTTCAGTTAAGCCTGCAGCTGTTGGGAGACGTGGTTCAGACCTGGGTCTGGGTTTGCAGCAGGCGAGCGTGTCTGGCTCGAACCAGGCAGGGCACTGAAGTCCCAAGCTGCCAGGGGAAACAGGCTCAGGGGTAGTCTCAGCACATCACGTGGCAGTCCCCAAAGGGGTTTCTGTGATCCAACCCCTCACGCCCCTTTACCACAAGCTGGGAAGGGAGAGGAGAAGAAGCCCCTGAAAATGCCGAGGGGTGGGAAGAGGCTCATGATTTGGGGAGTGGGGGCAGCTCATTCCATACCCGGTGCCGGGCACAGCAGAGGGGCCTCCCGCAAGCTACCACGGGGAACAAGACACTCCTCAGCGGTGGGGGCAGTTGGTGGGGCTCGGGGACCAGGGGTGGCTCATAAAGGGTCACCACAGGCTCAGAGACTTACCCCAAATCCTGAGGGGGCCCATTTAATATGGAAAATAAGCAACATTTTCCTGAACGATTCCTCCCCCCCTCCCCCAATTCCCATCTCCTAAAGCCAGCGCCTCGCCCCACTCTCTGAAAACCTTGGATGAAATCATGGGAGTTTTTCCACTGACTTCAGTGGGGCCCGGACTTCATCCTTTTCCACATAGGAGACGGAATGAGAGACAGGAACAGAGAGAGAGACACTGAGACAAGGTCACCTACTTACCGGGTTTGGGGGAATCCACAGAAGGACCCTGAAATCTCCCCGATTCCTTCCTCTCTTCTAGGGGTCGGCTGACGGGCTCCGCTCTGGCCCCAAATCCGCCATTATCCTCATGACACGTGTTGGTTTCCAAATGGCGTCGGAGCCTTTTCCTGCTCGGCACAGACTTTGAGCTCAGGTTAGAACTGCCCTTCGCCCGCAGCTGGGCTGGGCGGGGAGAGACACACGGTGGAGGACCGAGGGCCTTTCGCCTGCGTGATACACCTCCCCTGCGGACTTCGTTTCTAGGTGGAGGGAAAAGAGATAATCAAACGACTGGGAGAAGAGACACACCCCATGGGAGCCCGGCCCAGCAGTCCTGGATTTCCCATGCTGATGTGTCCCAGTTCGGACGCTGGCTCCAGCCCCTGCCGCCCAGCTGGGATTAGCTGTTGTTAATTATCGGCCTGTCATGTGCCCCTTGCACCAGCCATCGCGCTGCCCGCACAGCTCGTTAGCTTAGAATGAAGGCTGATAAATGCCATTCACAGCCACGCTAAACCCTCCCACCCCTCCCCAACACCCAGACATCTCTGCAGAGCCCCCAGGGGCCGCTCCCTGCCCAGCTCACCCTCCAGCCGGAGATCCCGGCGCAGAGCGGGGATTTATAGTAATGCTGCTCTTCCATCCGGGGGCTGAGCTCCCGCAGCTGGCCCCATCACCTGCTTCTTGCAATGCACAGCGGCCAGCCCACCCCGCCCTGAGCGTCCCTGCAGAGCTGGGGAGGAGGGGAAGCCGGGACCCATGGCCAAATGGAGGGGAGAGTGATGCAAATGACTGGAAGAAGAGAAATTTCTCATGGGATCCCGGGGTAGGAATCCCCTCCTACCCCTATAAAATCTCCCATTTGGGACAGTGGGGTCTCCTCCTAGCCCCTTCCCCTCCCAGCACAGACATTTGCAGCTCAGCTCAGGGATTGGTTATTATTTGTGTAGCCGCAAAACCCTCTGGTAACTCGCAGTGACGTCTGCTGAGCTCTGTTCCCAGCCATGCTAAACCATCTCATCCCCCTTACTAAAAATACCCAAAGAACTAAGGGCACCACGAGCTAAGGTGACATTCGTAATGTTCTGAGCCCAAACAGCCTTAACTCTGCCCCTGAAACCCCTTTACCACAAGCTGGGAAGGGAGAAGAGAAGAAGCCCCCGAAAATGCCGAGGGGCGGGAAGAGGCGCAGGATTTGGGGAGTGGGGGCAGCTCATTCCATACCCGGTGCCGGATGCAGCAGACAGCGCCGGCTCCAGGGTTTTTGCTGCCCCAGGCAGCAAAAAAAAAAAAAAAAAAAAAAAAAAGCCGCGATCGCGATCTGCAGCGGCAATTCGGCGGGAGGTCCTTCGCTCCGAGCGGGAGTGAGGGACCCTCCGCCGAATCGCTGGACGTGCCGCCCCTCTCCCGAGTGGCCGCCCCAAGCACCTGCTTGGTCAGCTGGTGCCTGGAGCCGGCCCTGGCAGCAGAGGGGCCTCCCGCAAACCCCCACGGGGAACAAGAAACTCCTCAGCAGTGGGGGCAGTTGGTGGGGCTGGGGGACCAGGGGTGGCTCATAAAGGGTCACCACAGGCTCAGAGACTCACCCCAAATCCTGAGGGGGCCCATTTAATATGGAAATTAAGCAACATTTTCCTGAACGATCCCAATTCCCATCTCCTAAAGCCAGCGCCTCGCCCCACTCTCTGAAAACCTTGGGTGAAATCCTGGGAGTTTTCCCACTGACTTCAGTGGGGCCCGGACTTCATCCTTTTCCATGTAGGAGAGTGAACGAGAAACAGGAACAGAGAGAGAGACCCTGAGACAAGGTCACCTACTTACCGGNGGATTCGAAGAGGGACCTCGAAATCTCCCTGATTCCTTCCTCTCTTCTAGGGATCGGCCAACAGGCTCTGCTCTGGCCCCAAATCCCCCATTATCCTCATGATACGTGTCAGTTTCCAAATGGCGCCGGATCCTTTTCCTGCTCGGCACAGACTTTGAGCTCAGGTTAGAGCTGCCCTTCGCCCGCAGCTGGGCGGGGCGGGGAGAGACACACGGCGGAGGACCGAGGGCCTTTCGCCTGCCCTGATACACCTCCCCTGCGGACTTTGATTCTAGGTGGAGGGAAAAGAGATAATCAAATGACTGGGAGAAGAGACACACCCCATGGGAGCCCGGCCCAGCAGTCCTGGATTTCCCATGCTGATGTGTCCCAGTTCGGACGATGGCTCCAGCCCCTGCCGCCCAGCTGGGATTAGCTGTTGTTAATTGCCGGCCTGTCATGTGCCCCTTGCACCAACCATCATGCTGCCCGCACAGCTCGTTAGCTTAGCAGAGCTGGGGAGGTGGGGAACCATGGACCCATGGCCGGGATTCCCTAAGGAACGGGGGAGAAACAGACTCAGATGGGCCCGGGGTGCTGGGAGAGGGGTGCAGAAGAACTAGGCCGGGGTAGTCAATTATTGTTGTCAAGGTTCAAATTTCTTGGTCAAGGTACAGTCAAGGTCCAGACGCCACAGAAACATTTTTCATGCCGCCATAACAATAGTGATATTACTAAGTAAATAAAAAGATTTTCTGGTCTGTTCAAAAGTGTCTGGTGGTCCGGATTTGACTCCCCCTGAACGAGGCAGCGTGAGGAAGAGTTGTGGGATGAAAGAGAAGAGGCCATGTAATCTACTGGGTCAGTGTAGTGCAGTCGCCATGGAAACCAAACTAGGCCTCAGGAAAACCAGGTGCCATGAAAACCAGGCCTCAGAGAAACAGGCGCCGTAGGAGCCGAGCCTCAGGAAAACCAGGTGCCAGGGAATTCAGGCCTCTGAGGAACGAGGTGTCATGCAAACCAGGCAGGGAAGTAACTCGGCGTTAATTTGGGAAAACTCCGCAAACAGAGCTCATAAACCACGAGTAACCGACCCACCCCCAAGTCGGCTGGGCAGTGTCCTTCCCCCTCAGGCTGCACATTGAGCCCATCACTTCTTGTCCTACCCTTGCTGGACGTGGGGAACAATTGATCACTGTCCTCTCTGCAGCAGCCTTTTGCGTATTTGCAGATAATCATGTCCCCACTCAGCCTTCTCTTCTCTAGACTAAACATGCCCAGTTTTTCAACCTTTCCTCATAGGTCTTGTTTGCTAAGCCTCTCATCGTATGTGCTGCTCTTGTCTGGACTCTCTCCAATTTGTTCACATCTTCCTTAAAGTGCGGTGCCCAGAGTTGGATACAGTACTCCAGACGAGGCCTCCCCAGTGCCATATAGCGTGGAACAATCACCTCCTGTATCTTACACCCAACACTCCCATTAGTACATCCAAGAATGGAATTTGCCTTTTTTGCAGCGGCATCACAGTGTTGACTCACATGCCATTTGTGATCCACTATAAACCCCGGATCCTTTTCCACAGTGCTGCTGCCTAGTCAGTTATTCCTCAGTTTGTGTTTGCGCACATTTGATTTTTCCTTCCTAAATATAACGCTTTGCACTTGTCTTTATTGATTTCAGACCAATTCTCCAATTTGTAAAGGTCGTTTTGAATTCTAATCCTGTCACCCCAAGTGCTCGCCACCCCTCCCAGCTTGGTGTCATCTGGACATTTTAGAAGCACGTTCTCCACTCCACGGTCCTTCTCCATTAGCCAAGTTGTTAATGACAATATGGAATATTACCCGACCTAGGACAGAGCCCGATGGGACCCCACTCAATACGTCTTCCCATTTGACAGCAAACCATTGAACTCTGAATTAATAGATACTTAAGGAAATTAGGCACCACTCCCCAAAGTTCCCTTTTGTGATCTGAGGGGTGGGGGAATTAAGTTGTCTGCAAAACTGGGCTGCTTTTGGCTATTTTTTTTTTTTTTAGTTAAAATACATTTTTCTGGTTCAATGAAAAAATGCACGGTAGGGCCTTCTTACAGTATTAAACAGTAAATCACCATACACAGCAATCTTTAATGTTACTGATATCAATTGATGTCTTGATTTTCTTTTTAAAAAATTTTCTTTCATGCTTAAAGTTTTGGGTTGTTTTGAAATAAAATGGATGTATCAACAAATGCTTGTTCTATAAAAGTATGGTGGAGGTTTGTGAACCCTTGAAACATTTCAGTTTTGGGTTAGACCCTTGTTAATTTTGTAACTATATTCTTTTAATGACTTTGAGTTGCTAGAAAGAGTGACCCATAGCATTCAACCAACTCCTGGATTATATTTAAACTGTCCAATAGAGTTCTACCAACTCGTGGGGTTATATTTAAACTGTCCAATAGCGTCTACGAACTCTCAAGATTTTATTTCATTTAGTATTAATCAGAGCTCACCATTCCTGCCCACCTCCCTCCCTTACTGTAGGTGTACACCCATGAAAGTTAATTACTGATCACTAATATGTTTAACTTTGATGGCAACAAGGGTGGGTATCACATCTAGACCTACAGACTCAATAGAGTCACCTGGCTATTCAGTGGGGGTGTGGTTAAACCATCAGCTCAACAGGGTGAGTCAGCTCTATTGTATTCAAACACTCGTCTCAAACATCCCTGTTTTATATAGAAGCCTTTTTTTTGGCTTTTATTTTAAACACATTTTGGTGGAGGGGCTCCCCACAAGATTCTGCTACACACATTTCAGCTGTTTTGCTGTCAATGGGTCTCTTTTACACAAAGACAAGAGCTAGTTTCTCAAAAACTATTTTTTTTTTATTTAAAAGACATACAGCCCCTTGAATACAAACCAAGATGCTCCATCAAACTTTTATCTTACTTAAGGGCCACACAGACCTTCTAACAGAAACACAGATAGTCACAAAGCCCTTTTCAATAGATATTTTTATTTACAGCTACCAAGTTTTATATCGCATGTGTGTCCCCTCAGCATTCTCTAACTTAATCCTTTTAAAAGCAGCAAAGAATCCTGTGGCACCTTATAGACTAACAGAGGTTTTGCAGCATGAGCTTTCGTGGGTGAATACCCACTTCTTCGGATGCAAGTAGTGGAAATCTCCAGGGGCAGGTATATATATGCAAGCAAGAAGCAAGCTAGAGATAACGAGTTTAGTTCAATCAGGGAGGGTGAGGCCCTGTTCTAGCAGTAGAGGTGTGAAAACCAAGGGAGGAGAAACTGGTTCTGTAGTTGGCAAGCCATTCATAGTCTTTGTTTAATCCTGAGCTGATGGTGTCAAATTTGCAGATGAACTGAAGCTCAGCAGTTTCTCTTTGGAGTCTGGTCCTGAAGTTTTTTTGCTGCAGGACGGTGACC
>QXTE01000837.1:32138-67926 GCA_003942145.1 Platysternon megacephalum
CTCAGGAACCAATCCATGCAACAAACCTCGATGCCAACTCTGCCCACATATCTACACCAGCGACACCATCACAGGACCTAACCAGATCAGCCACACCATCACTGGTTCATTCACCTGCACATCCACCAATGTAATATACGCCATCATATGCCAGCAATGCCCCTCTGCTATGTACATCGGCCAAACTGGACAGTCTCTAAGGAAAAGGATAAATGGACACAAATCAGATATTAGGAATGGCAATATACAAAAACCTGTAGGAGAACACTTCAACCTCCCTGGCCACACAATAGCAGATCTTAAGGTGGCCATCCTACAGCAAAAAAACTTCAGGACCAGACTTCAAAGAGAAACTGCTGAGCTTCAGTTCATCTGCAAATTTGACACCATCAGCTCAGGATTAAACAAAGACTGTGAATGGCTTGCCAACTACAGAACCAGTTTCTCCTCCCTTGGTTTTCACACCTCTACTGCTAGAACAGGGCCTCATCCTCCCTGATTGAACTAACCTCGTTATCTCTAGCTTGCTTCTTGCTTGCATATATATACCTGCCCCTGGAAATTTCCACTACTTGCATCCGAAGAAGTGGGTATTCACCCACGAAAGCTCATGCTGCAAAACGTCTGTTAGTCTATAAGGTGCCACAGGATTCTTTGCTGCTTTTACAGATCCAGACTAACACGGCTACCCCTCTGATACTTAATCCTTTTAGATTTCTTACCAATAGTCTTTTTCTTAAGCAGGGTTCTGTAACTTTTTTGCGGACCAGATGGTCAATATAACGCTGTAAGCAGCATCTTCCGGTTTGATCATTTTCTTTAAAGCACTGTCAGGGTCTGGACCGAATCGCACAGCATTTACCAAGGTCACCCCTTGTGCTACATTTTCTTGGGTTAGGCACAGACATTGCAAAGCACAACCTATGGCAATAACAGTGTTTAATAAGCTTTCCAAACACAGGTCAGTGCCCAGGTCCCGGAGCTTGCAGTTTATGTCCTCCGAAGTCCCCGGGGTGTTTCTGCATGATAACTTTTTATTGAAAAAAATGCAAAAGTGCAAAATGAAGGGATGTGTCTTCATATAGGCTGGCCTTTTAAAGTGCTTATTCCTTCACAAGATTTAATATAACTTTCACCTCTGTTAAAAAGTGAGGGAAGAAGCAATCTTCTTCTCTCTGATCCACTGGCTCACAGACGCTGTTTTTGCTGCAGCTTCAAATTGTCCTCACTAAAAGCACAGGGAAAAGCTTTTAAAAACATTTTGTTAGTAAGGGTTGGTGGGTTTAACCCTGGAGTGATGCTGCATGCTCATTTTTTATTAATACACCTATAAATGAAGGGCTGTGTCTTCACATAGGCTTGTCTTTTAAAGTGTTTATTCCTTTACAAAATTGCTTTTGTTAAAAAATGGGGGAAGAAGCAGCCTTCCTATCTCTGATCCACTGATTCACAGACGCTGTTTTTGCTAACAGTGGTTTTGCTGCAAAAGCACATTGCTTCAAATTGTCCTCACTAAAAATGACCATTGTTAGTCTAAAACAGGGGGAAAACTTTTAAAACTGTTTGTTGCTAAGGGTTTATGGTTTTAACCTTTATTAAAGCACCTATGTAAAAGGGCTACATGCGGGAAAGATGCTTGGGGTCTGTTTCTTTAGATAAGAATGAGGCAGTTAAAGGGGAGGGGGTAGATAGGGGGAGGGAAGGGAGATGGGTCTTGTTTAAAAATCTTGGGACTATAGGATTGGTTCAGGAAAATGTATTCTATGACACAGCTGTAGAACAGCATCTGATTGGTCCGATCCAAAGGTGGAGATGACCAGCCTGAGGGGCTGTGAACCTTGGGAGCTCCCTCTTTCCCCAGGAGCAGCCGCAAGGGGAAGATCTCTCTCTTTGACTCAACCACATGCTGCCTATCTTTGCCTTTTGCAAAGGGGCTTTCTTTTCCCTTCTCCTGCCATGATCTCCCTTTTCACCTATCTTTATATTTTTCTCTTTTATATAATGTTTTTAAATGCTCTTTTCTTAACCTACCCTTATATTTAAAACACCTTTTAAATTTATCTCAATTTTTTAATTCTTTAATAAAATGCCAAAGTAGTCCTTTAAAAACATCTCTCCTTACTTAACCTAACCAAAAATCTCTCTTTTCTTTAATAACTTGCCTCTATTCTTTCAAACTAACCCTTTAAAAACAAAAATCTCTATTTTTCTTACAGTTCTCTTTTTCTATTCTTTAATGACATAACATACTAGGCCTTTAAAATCATCTCTCCTTACTGCACCTAACCAAACAATCGTTCTTCTCTTTAATAACCTTTCTTTCCTTTTTTCCTCTAAATCTTACCAAAT
Source organism: Platysternon megacephalum (assembly GCA_003942145.1). NCBI lineage: Eukaryota > Metazoa > Chordata > Testudines > Platysternidae > Platysternon > Platysternon megacephalum. The sequence goes on from QXTE01000837.1 coordinate 34,488, forward strand.
ATTTCTTTTTTAATCCTTAAGCTCTCTCACTCTATTCTTTCAACCTTTTCCTCTAAACAATCAACCAAATATATCAAAGCACAAGCACTCAACATACTGTGAAGCACTGGAATGGGTTCCCGAGGGAGGTGGTGGAATCTCCTTCCTTAGAGGTTTTTAAGGTCAGGCTTGACAAAGCCCTGGCTGGGATGATTTAGTTGGGGATTGGTCCTGCTTTGAGCAGGGGGTTGGACTAGATACCTCCCGAGGTCCCTTCCAACCCGGATATTCTATGATCCCAAAACTGAAAAACATTTAAAAGCTCTGGGTATTTGTAGGGTGTTTATTATGGTTGTGATACATCCATTTTATTTCAAAACAACGCAAAACTTTAAGCATGTTGTTTAAGCATGAAAGAATAAGAAGGCCCTACAGTGCTCTGTTTTTTCATTGAACCAGAAAAATGTATTTTAACTAAAAAAATAGCCAAAAGCAGCCCAGTTTTGCAGACAACTTAATTCCCCCACCCCTCAGATCACAAAAGGGAACTTTGGGGAGTGGGGCCTAATTTCCTTAAGTATCTATTAATTCAGAGTTGTAAGTGATTGAATCAACCTGCTAACTACACACTCTGAAACAAAGAGTTAGGATAGTATAAAAACCTCAGGTTTTTTGGAGACTGTCCTCTTTCAACAGAAACGATCTTGAACAGAATAGCTGCTGGACTGCAAGACTAGGTATGCTGCTTGGTTTTCACTCCGAAAATATATATTATATAATGTCACTCTGTGTCCATGCTGTCCTTACTAAATAACAGTACCTATTTTTATTGCAGTGTGATCTGTTTAGCATGGAAACATCAGGGCCAGGAAAACCCCCATTTTTAACTATAGTTGTGCTTAATACTGTTAAATTAAAACCCCCCAGGTATAACACAGATTGCATACGGATTTGAAGCAATTGGGGAATAATGCTAACTAAATTTTTGCTTGTTCTTAATCCAAAGGCCTAAATACACGTGGGAGAAGACAGAATAACCATGTGCCAGCATCCCTTTACCCTGTGGTGGAAGGTAACTTTCTGCATTTGGCTTTTAAAAGCGTGTGTGTGTTTTAAAATGTCTTTTAATTAGTTAGTGTTTAAATTGTTGTTGGTAATTCAGGGGGCCTATGCTAGAGATAGGTGTTGGTTTTTAAAAGTATTTAGTTGCAAACTGTTGATTTGGTGTGTTTAAAACTGCTGGGGTTGTGTGTGTGTGTGTGTGTGTGTGAGATTCAGGGGGCCTATGCTAGAGATAGGTGTGTGTGGCTTTACAGTACTTTGTTTCAAAACAGTTTGGTTTTTAACTCTGCAAAATGTGATGTGTTTTTAAAATGGGTTGTTTTAGAATTAGTTAGTGTTTAAATTGTTGTTGGTGATTCAGGGGGCCTATGCAAGACGTAGTTATGGTGCGGGACCCACTGTAACGACGCGGCCTCTGGCGGGACACAACTGAGAGCGCCAATTCAGGACAAATTGCTTAGAGCAGGGCAGTCACAGCCCAAGACTGGTGGTTCTCCACCTCTAAGGCACCAAACCAGCCAAACAGAGAGGACTTTGGTTTTACCCCATTGGCTAACCAGAAGTTATACAAGCAATTCCCTCCGATACTCGAGTTTCTGTGTATCACCGCCAGCACTGCTCCTTATGGGGATGAATGGTTATGAAAACCAATACTCCAGTAAAAGAAAAAAGGTTCTCCCGACCCTAAAGGACCAAGCCCCAGACCAAGGTCAATATACAAGTCCGATCTTACCCACAAATCACGCTGTTGCCAATCCTTTAGAATCTAAAATCTAAAGGTTTGTTCATAAAAAGAAAGAAATAGAGATGAGAGCTAAAATTGGTTAAAATAATCAATTCCATACAGTGATGGCAAAGTTCTTGGTTCAGGCTTGTAGCAGTGATGGAATAAACTGCAGGTTCAAATCAAGTCTCTGGAGGACATCCATAGATTTGGATGGGTCATTCAGTCCTTTGTTCAGAGCTTCAGTTTGTAGCAAAGTCCCTCCAGAGGTGAGAAGCAGGATTGAAGACAAGATGGAGAAGATGCAGCTGCCTTTTATAGTCTCTTGCCAAGCGGCCTGTGCTTCCTTTGTCTCAAATATAAGCTGCCCAGCCATGGCTTGAAAGCCTCTCCAGAGGCAGGTCCCTGCATGCCTTCCTGAGTGACAAGGTGTATCTGCCTTCTCTCAATGGGTCAATTGTATAGCTGATGGTCCTCAATGGGCCATCAAGCAGGCCAGGCAGTGCTGATGTCGAACTGTCTGGGGTGTTACCCAGAAGCACAGCACAAGTTTGAAATACAGACAGTACAGAGCCAATACTTATAACTTTAAATGCAAAAATGATACCTGCATACAGATACCATAATCATAACCAGCAAATCAGAACCTCCTCATAGACACCTTACTTGACCTCCTTTGTACAAGATTTGGTGCCACTGTAGGACCTTGGTTGCAACAATGATCTGTACGGTCACAGTTCTTATTAATAACATCACACCCCTCCCGACTGGTCGCTTGACCTTGGCTTGGGAGGGGAGTCAGGCAGCCTTCAAGTGTCCGCTCGTACGTTAAACTCCCACCATAACCAGCAACACTTTAACTCTCTTTCTTCTCTTTTCTCATCGTGTGCTATGAACCCCATCTGGCCATGGGGAGATGCAACACACGGTGTCTTTCTTCTTTGTTCACACATGTTAGTAAGGATATAAGAATATCAAAAGTCAAAAGGGCAAACAAACCCCCAAATTCTATCTACAGGCCTGAATGCTGTATTCCCATCACTAACACGGGTGTTGGGTGAAATCTCACTGAAGCTGAGGGGGAGAACAGTCACCATTCAGCCAGGATAAATATCCCTGGCCCCACTCAACCCCAGCACCATGTTCCTACAGCACAACAGCCCTTGCTCTGTACAGAACCATCCATGAGCTGCTGCTATTAGCCGGGTGTCATGATGGGGGCATGGGCTCTCTGAGCTAGTGGTTGGAGCAGAAGTCAGGCCAGGTCAGGTACCAGGAGGTCAGAGGCTGAGACAGACCAGAGGGCAAACCAGGCATCAGGCAAGGAGAGGTTCCCAGGAGATCAGGAGCAGGTATCGCAGGGGAAGCAGAGCTGAGCAGGGAGGACCCAGCTGCACAGACAACGTCCTGCCCCTTGGCTTGGGGTACACAGAGGCTGGGGACCAGTCGGGCCCCCCAGGGTTCCACCAATCAGAGCCCAGGACTGGAGTCCCCTGCTCCCCTTCAGCGGCTATTCGAGCAGCGTTAGCAGGACACTGGGTGGCGGATTCGGACTGACAAGCTCCTAAGCGCCCTGTGGGCCAGCGTTTGAGATCTGCGGTTCCTGACACAGAGGCACGGGAGGGGTCGGACACTGATCTGTGGGCCAGATGTTTCAAAGGGATTTCGCCTTTAAATAGCCAGTGCTGTGAGCTCTCTTGTGAGAACAAACAGCTCAATACCCTGTGTAACCCCGAAACTCAACCCAGGAATCGTCCCTTTCCCAGCAAACGTGAAAGAATGAAGATGTTGAAGTGATTGTTCCCTTACACAGTGTTGATGGCAAAGCTAATATTGGCAGATTGTGTTATAAAGTTTCATTGTTGGGCTAACCGCTGTCAGTTACGGTACAAATTTCACTTTGTTTATGATTAAACTACTATTGTATGAGTCAGGGTTTCCTGGGGGCCCCAAGGCAGCTGCTGCTTCTTAGAGCTGGGAGAAAAATATTTTCTCTGCCAAATTAATTTTAAAAATTAAAAAGTTGAAGGAATTGAAGGAAAGTTTAAAAATGCTGGTTTTTTTGGGACAATTTTTGTGGACTTTTTTGGTAGTTGAAAAAAGTTAAACTAAACTTAACAAAACATTTCAGTTCTTTGGTTGTTACATTTCCCCCCACCCCCACTTTTCACGCTGCCTCTTCTCTCCCTTCCATTGGAAAATGGGGGCGGGGGGCAGAGGAGAGAAGGAAAAGTGAGCAGACACCCAAAATTCCAAGTTTGTTTCACTGTTTCAGAAGCCAAGACTCACAAAAGCATGCTTTGATTCAAACAATTACACAATTTGTCATTTAGTTTAATCAAAAAACTAAAATATATCAAAGGGATGAAAAATTTCCCACCACATTTTTCATTTCCCTTGAAAAGCCAGTTTTCAATGAAAAAAATCTAACCTGTGCTACTGCTTCTGAAGGCTGAAGTGTGGGACACCGATTTTGCTTCAGGTCTTTACCAAAAAGGTTAATTGTGATCAGATACTTAATATTAACAATTAAAAAAAAAATTAAAATTTTTAAATTTATTTTTTACGTTGGATTTGGGGTAATGTTGCGTGCTTGTGCTTTGATATATTTGGTTGAGTGTTTAGAGAAAAAGGTTGAAAGAATAGAGTGAGAGAGCTTAAAGAAAAAGAGAGATTTTTGTTTTTAAAGGGTTAGCTTGAAAGGATAGAGGCAAGTTATTAAGAAAAGAAAGATTTTTTTTTAGTTTTAATAGGGAGAGATAATTTTAAAGGCCTAGTTTGGCATGTTATTAAAGAATAATATATTTTGAGATAAATGTAAAAGGTTTATTAAATATAAGGGTAGGTTAAGAAAAGAGTATTTAAGAAGAGTTAAATAAAAGAGAAACATCTAAAGATAAATGTTAAATGTGCGAACAGGGCAAGAAAAGGGAATTCTATAAAGCGGAGCCTTTTTAGTAAGCACATGGTAAATAATATAAAGGCAGGTTAATAAAGAAACATTTAATATATTAAATATAAGGGTATGTTAAGAAAAGAACATTTAAAAACATGAAATAATATTGAAAAATCTAAAGATAGGTTAAAAAAGGACACACATGAAGGCTTGACTGCCGGTGTCGGCCAGGGCCTTCTAGGTGCAGCCATCTTTAATCATCAGACCCGTTTAAGTAGAAGCTCCTCCTTACCTAGGGAGGGAGAGCAGCGTCTGCCCGAAACTGTTGGCTAAGAATATCCTGCAGCCTGGCTAAAGTAAGGAGGAGCTTCTATTTAAACGGGTTGTTTTTTACAGCTGCATGCGGAAGGGTCTCTTGACACACGGTGTAAAAGGGTTTAAAATAAGGTCATGAAAAAGTACAAAGATGCTTTATAGATGACTATAGTGCATGGAGCACTGGCTAGCCGAATTAGTCTGATCTGTTTTTAAAATGGAGAAAAAGCCACAGCTCCAGCCTGTGCTGTATTATTTTAATAAAATCTATGGACCCAAAACAAACACAGGAGCTTGTACCTTGGTCTCAGCACACAGGGTTGCAAACATTTAAAAACAAAGACATTCTGCTAATGCAACAGAAAAATTCATACTTAAATCTAGAAGTCCTAAGAAAATGCAAGCTTAATATAACTTTCACAAGGATTTGTTAAAAAGTGGGGAGGAAAATAAACTTCTCTCTGATCCACTGGATTACAGTATAAGGGGAATATAAACCAGCTGTTACTAAGGTTCTGTGGTTTTCACTCGGGGGTGTTTCTGCATGCTCATTTTTAATTGAAACACACCTGTAAAAATGTTAAATGAAGGGATGTGTCTTCATATAGCTTTGTCTTTTAAAGTCTTTATTCCTTTACAAAACTTAATATAACTTTCACTTGTATTTGTTAAAAAGTGGGGGAAGAAGCAGCCTTCTTCTCTCTGATCCACTGATTCACAGACGCTGGTTTTGCTAACAGTGGCTTTGCTGCAAAAGCACATTGCTTCAAATTGTCCTCACTAAAAATGACCAATGTTACTCTAAAACAGGGGGAAAACTTTTAAAAATGTTTGTTACTGAGGGCTTATGCTTTTAACCTTTATTAAAGCACCTATGTAAAAGGGCTACATGTGGGAAAGATGCTTGGGGTCTGTTTTTTTAGATAAGAGGAGAGGGGGTAGATTGGGGAGGGGAGGGAGATGGGTCTTGTTTAAAAATCTTGGGACTATAGGATTGGTTCAGGAAAATGTATTCTATGACACAGCTGTAGAACAGCATCTGATTGGTCCAATCCAAAGGCGGAGCTGACCAGCCTGAGGGGCTGTGAACCTTGGGAGCTCCCTCTTTCCCCAGGAGCAGCCGCAAGGGGAAGATCTCTCTCTCTGACTCAACCACATGCAGCCTACCATTGCCTTTTGCAAAGGGGCTTTCTTTTCCCTTTTCCTGCCATGAGCTCTCTTTTCACCTATCTTTGTATGTTTCTCTTTTATTTAACTCTTTTTAAATGCTCCTTTCTTAACCTACCCTTATATTTAACATTGTAAATGCTTTTCTATTAATCTCCCTTTGTTTAGTAAGCTCAGGTTAGAGCTGCCCTTCGCCCGCAGCTGGGCTGGGCGGGGAGAAACCAGGGCCGGCGCAACCCATTAGGCGACCTAGGCGGTCGCCTAGGGCACTAAGATTTGGGGGGCGCCGGTGCCCCGGTCGTCAGCGGTATTTTGGGGGCGGGACCTTCCGCCGCCTAGAGCGGTGGAAAAACTGGCGGCGCTCCTGGGAGAAACACACGGCGGAGGACTTCGGGCCTTTCTCCTGCCCTGATACACCTCCCCTGCGGACTTTATTCCAGGTGGAGGGGAAAGAGATAAACAAACGGCTGGGAGAAGAGAGACACCCCATGGGAGACCGGCCCAGCAGCCCTGGATTTCCCATGCTGATGTGTCCCACTTCGGACGCTGGCTCCAGGCCCTGCCGCCCAGCTGGGATTAGCTGTTGTTAATTATCGGCCTGTCATGTGCCCCTTGCACCAACCATCGCGCTGCCCGCACAGCTTTGCCCTGAACATGGGCCGGGCCGGCTGGGACCTGGCCCTTCACTTCAACCCCCGGTTCGAGAGCCACGGGGACGCTCGGATCATCATCTGCAACTCGCTGCAGGGCGGGGAGTGGGGGGAGGAGCAGCGGGAGCCGGACTTCCCCTTCCAGCAGGGGCAGGACGCCAAGGTGAGGGGGACAGCAGGGGGGGCACTGTCTGGGGGAAGATCGCAGCTCTCCCTCTGTGGGGTGGACTGACTTAAGGGGTGAAGTTTCAGCCCCTCCCTGGGGGAGAGCACATCCCCCTTCTCTCCTCAGTGGGGTGCAGGGCACTGTCTGGGGTGGGGGTAGATCCCATATTTTGGGGGCAGGACTCCATCCCTCTCTCTGAGGGCAGCCTCCACCCTTCTCTCATCTCTCGGGAACTGCAGGGCACTGTGTGGGGAAGATCGCAGCTCCCCTTTGCTGGGTTCAGCTGAACGGGGGGAGGGGAAAGAGGGCAGGGCACTGTGTGGGGAAGACCGCAGCCACCCCATCTCAAGCAGATGAGTCTATTGCTAGTGGGGATGTCTCCAGCCCTGGTTGGGACGGGGCAGGGGGGTGTAAGGTTGGGATGGTATTTAACCCCTTGGGGGCAGGTGTCTGTGGCTCCGCCTCTCACCCTCTGGCCCCTCCCCCAGATCTGCATCTCCTTCGATGCCGACGAGCTGACGGTGGCGCTGTCGGGGGAGCAGCAGCTCACGTTCCCCAACAGGCTGGGGCTGGAGACCGTCGAATTCCTCTCGGTGGAGGGAGACTTCAGGGTCAAGTCCATCAAGTTCAAGTAGCTCCGCCCCTTCCCTGCTGGCTCCGCCCCTTCCCTACTGGCTCCTCCTCCTCCATGGGAAGCTAAAACTTACCAATAAACATAAATTTGCTCATCAACCTGGGCTGTCTCTGGGCTCGTTATTCACCCCAGTGCAGCCTGGGAGCCAGGATGGGACCCCGGGGGCCTGGCCCCGAGCATGAGGAACTCTTTTGGTGGTGGAGGCTGGGCAGGCAGGGGGCATTACCCCCAAGGTGTGGGGGGATTCTCCATTGGGGATATGGATCCCTCTGGGAGTTGTACAGTGGATGGGGTGGGAGGAAAAAGTCTAGGGGTGTCATACTGGGATGTGGTCTAGGGCCTGGGAGCCAGGACTCCTGGGTTCTCTCCTTGGCTCTGGGAGGGGAAGTACGTCTCTGGAGGGAGAGGACAACAACAAATTCTCACTGCACATCTGCATTCAGAGGTGATGCATGGAGGGGAGGCGTGGGAGGTCCCGGGGTGGAGGGCAGATTTCTGCCTTCCATTTAGCCCTGCGCCCAGACTGCTGCCTGCTCGTGGAGTCCAGGCTGGGTGGCCTGCTGAGGTGAGTTGGGGGGTGGACGTGGTGCTCCCTCCTTGAACGTTCCTCTGTGCCCCCTCAAGGAGGTGTGTGTGTGTGTGTGGGGGGAGTGGTGATCCTAATCCACTTGGAATTAATCAATTTCAGAATGAACGTGGCCTTAATTCAGATTCACATTGGAAGTGAATTAAGCCACACAGACTTCTGAATAACAGCATCCAAACAGCGATTTAATGCAGTGTAACTAATCTACTTCCCATTTCCACCTTTAGTTAATGTGGATTAATTCTTCTGGATGTCCTTGTGTAGACAAGCCCTGATTTAAATGCACCAGGGAATCATGATCGATGGTAAATGGTTTTATTATGAAACAAGCCCTATCAAAATGCTTTCAATAAAGGAGAAATAGTTCACAGGGTTTTACAGAAGCATGTAGGGAACATTCCACTTCCACCGCCCATGCACGGGACCCCGGTGCTTGCTTTGTATCTGTCCCAATACACCTCTCCACGGGCTAACAACCACACATGTACAAACAGGGGATTCAAACTATTAAAAAATAGGCATCCCTGACACGCTTCCTCCCCCGGTGTTCGTGTTTTCTAGGGTTGGCTACGCTGCCTCCCACCTGTTGTTAAGCTTGTCCCTTTGCTTTCACAACTATTGGGCAGAACACGACACGCGGTTACAATGTTCTGAACTTTCCCGAACTTGGAGTCATCGTGGATAGTTCTCTGAAGACGTCCACGCAGTGTGCAGAGGCGGTCAAAAAAGCAAACAGGATGTTAGGAATCATTAAAAAGGGGATAGAGAATAAGACTGAGAATATATTATTGCCCTTATATAAATCCATGGGACGCCCACATCTCGAATACTGTGTACAGATGTGGTCTCCTCATCTCAAAAAAGATATATTGGCATTAGAAAAGGTTCAGAGAAGGGAAACTAAAATGATGAGGGGTTTGGAACGGGTCCCATATGAGGAGAGATTAAAGAGGCTAGGACTTTTCAGCTTGGAAAAGAGGAGACTAAGGGGGGATATGATAGAGGTATATAAAATCATGAGTGATGTGGAGAAAGTGGATAAGGAAAAGTTATTTACTTGTTCCCATAATACAAGAACTAGGGGTCACCAAATGAAATTAATGGGCAGCAGGTTTAAAACAAATAAAAGGAAGTTCTTCTTCACGCAGCGCACAGTCAACTTGTGGAACTCCTTACCTGAGGAGGTTGTGAAGGCTAGGACTATAACAGGGTTTAAAAGAGAACTGGATACATTCATGGAGGTTAAGTCCATAAATGGCTATTAGCCAGGATGGGTAAGAATGGTGTCCCTAGCCTCTGTTTGTCAGAGGGTGGAGATGGATGGCAGGAGAGAGATCACTTGATCATTGCCTGTTAGGTTCACTCCCTCTGGGGCACCTGGCATTGGCCACTGTCGGTAGACAGGATACTGGGCTAGATGGACCTTTGGTCTGACCCGGTGCGGCCGTTCTTATGTTCTTATGTTCCAACCTGCCCCTTAAAGAGCGTCATCCGCCCTTCAGGCGGCAACTGCACACTTACCTGTCATTCAGCAGCTGGCAGGGCGATAGTTAAATGTTCTTTCTGTCCATATGGTCTGTGTGTGGCCTCATTAGCCAGGTCATCAGAGAGTAAGCTGGGTCTCCCAGAATAACGGGATCAACCTCCATGCTATTTATGTCCATAGCATTTCTAGGGGCAAACAGTCCTTCCTCCATTCATTTAAACAAAATTGAGTTTTGAAAGATCCTACCAGCGCGGACCCTCCCAAATCAACCTGCCTGTCCGTCTTTGGAGCACCATGCAAAAAAACAACCAAAAAAACCCAACCCTTGTGTTTATAAATTCTGTGCCCTGGTTGGGACAGGGGGCAAATGACAGGCACATGGGTCCCATCAGTTGCCCCAACACAGGTTGGGAACCCCATGTGTGCAAAGCCACCAGTGATTTCCTGAGCATTATCCAGCATCGTGAGCTGGTTGGCCAGCACCTTGTCAATGGCACAGCCGACCTGCCTCAGCATGGCCCCACAGTTGATCTCCCCGTGCCGAATTGGTTGCCTGCAAACCAGTTACATCATCGGGTGTCCAACTTCCAGAGGGCAGTGCTGAGCCCCCTCTCCACGGGTATGGACACCGTGTGTTGCTACGCTGTTACTGAAGCTCTGGAGTCTGTTCTACACAGATCTCAGAAGAGGTAACCTTCCCCGCCTTGAACTTCTCGTCACTGCTGGGTCGCTCTAGCTCTGCAGAACCGTCCTCTCCCACCAGAAACGGCGCTGAACGCTGTGTAGCTGATAATCCAGGAACCGGCCCGCTCGTTCCAACAGCTCAGTATCGTCCTTTGCCTCCTGCTGCCACCAACGCAGAGTGGTCTCGGAAGACAGGACGCTGGACCATTGGTCTAACCTAGTATGGCCGTTGTAATGTTCTTAGGTTGTAACAACACACTGAAGGGTCAGTAACACAACAGTAAAATGAGCGAGCTATTGACCATTGGGCAAAAGTCTCAGCTGCCCATTGGCTTATTTACTCATGTTGTAAGCACAAGTTTTTAAGGAAATGACAAATCGCTTTCTCCCCCATGAGTCACCAGTAGGATTTGAACCTGTTAACTGTGGCATGGGCCTCTGCTGCTTGTTCTAAAGGAGTAATTCCATCAACTGGCAGTAGTAGTGCACTGTTATCCTTTGTGGAACAGCCACTAGAGGGAGACACAGCACATAGATTGCCTGCATTTCACCTGCATCTCCTGTTAAAAGAAGCTCTTCCTGAGTGTCTGAAGTCTATTTAGTTCAAGATTCACCCTGGATGATACTTTGCAATGACTCCCAGCTGTGTGTTGCCATGAGGGTTTGAATCTGGCTTTTTCAGCACTCTGGGATCAGACTCTACTGCTGTACTCCAGTCACTGTGTCGGCTAACACTTGGAGCGGCTCCCCCTTCTCACAGTGATGGGCTCAGGCTCTCTGCAGACTCAGGCAGCGTCACTACATCTGTCCTGTTTTCAAGTTTTTCTTTCTGACCACAAAGACTAGACAGTGTTCGAGGGCTTTCCCTTCCCCCCTCCCCTGGTTCTTGTCACACGGACAGAAAGCAGAAGACTGGAAGTCCGAAGTGCAGGCAACGCGCTGTTTATTGGGGTTAGTTTCAAGCCAGCATATCCATAGCTCTGATGCTGCAGAGCCTTTTCCCAGTGTCCCTATTCCCACCTTCTCCTTCTTCGCAGGCCCAAACATATATGCAGTGCACGCCCCTGGTCCCTCCCTTACAATTTATGGCCATGTTCCATTTTGGAGGGTCATGAGTCTGGTGGCTTCGGTACCACCTCTTCTGTATCTCATGGGAGGGGTAGGGAGTGAGGTTGTATCCTGGCCAAGACCAGGCATTTCTTTGTCTTTTAGTGTTTCTTATGCCTCCCCCACCCCAACCCCCTTGCCCCTCTTAACTGGTTGCTTGACCTTGGCATGAGAGAGGAGCCAGGCAGCCTTACTGTGTGTGCTCGTATATTACGCTCCCACCATACGCTGTCACCACTTTAGCCCCATCTCTTATCTTTTCTCGTTATGCTGTAAGCTCCATCTGGTGTTGGGAAATGCAACACACGGTGTCTTTTTTCTTTGTTCACACATATTAGTAAGGATTTAAGAGTATCAAAAGTCAAACCGCAAATTCTCTCAGGCTAACAAACAGGCCTCTATACCAAGAGACTGCGTGTCTCAGTCTGGACCTATTCAAAGGCAGAGGGCCCTTTAGGTTTCTGAGAAAGGTAGGTTATAAAACACGTTTGATACTGGAGAAATAGCCTGTGTCAGTCACTTTATCAGAAGGTTATATCTATGTTCGTCAGTGTCTCCTTAATAACCCCAGAAATTTATACCTCAGGGAGGCCCAAAATTCAGGGTAACACGTTGATTAAATAATCGAATTAACCAGTTGCCTCTACTTGGTTTCTTACCATTATTTGGAGCTGTGTTCCTTAAAGAACAGACTGGAGGACTGGAATACATTAATGAATTTTATTAGCCAGGGTGATTTTGAAAGCCAAGGGGAAATAACAGAAAGCAATACACAGATGGTTAGAAGGTAGTTTTTGTGTCGGGTTGGATCACAGAAACCTCCTTGGGAGCTGCCGCCCGATGTGCAAAGGCTACCTCTGTTCCTGTTTTCCCTGCCAGCTCAGTGGCTCCAGCACCCTGTCTTGCTGAGCCAGACACACCCGTCTGCTCCAACACAGACCCAGGGTCTGAATTACCTGCCCCAAAGCTGCAGGTTTACCTGAAAACCGCTCACAGAAGTGTGCTTGTCTTTAGCACTCAGATGCCCAATTCCCAATGGGGTCTAAACCCAAATAAATCCGTTTTCCCCTGTATAAAGCTTATACAGGGTAAACTCATACATTGTTCACCCTCTATAACACTGATAGAGAGATATGCACAGCTGTTTGCTCCCCCAGGTATTAATACATACTCTGAGTTAATTAATAAGTAGAAAGTGATTTTATTAAATACAGAAAGTAGGATTTAAGTGATTCCAAGTAGTAACAGACAGAACAAAGTAAGTTACCCAGCAAAATAAAATAAAATGCGCAAATCTATGTCTAATTGCACTAAATATAGATAAGATCCTCACCAGTTCCAAAATGTTCCCTTTTACAGGCTAATCTTCTTTTAGCCTGGGTCCAGCAATCACTCACACCCCCTGTAGTTACTGTCCTTTGTTTCAGTTTCCTTCAAGTATCCTGGGGGGGTGGAGAGGCTTCTTCTTTAGCCAGCTGAAGACAAAATGGAGGGGTCTCCCACGGGTTTAAATAGACTGTCTCTTGTGGGTGGAGACCCCCTCCTCACCCTCTGTAGAATCCAGTCACAAAATGGAGATTCGGAATCACATGGGCAGGTCACATGCCCATGCATGACTCAGGACTTGCAGGTAGCAGCCATTACCCACATGCTACCTTGAACGTCCTCAGGTAGACTTCTTATGTGGATTGGAGTCTTCCAAGCTCTTTTGTCTGTTAAGTGCCCTTTGATTGAACACTTAATTTGCACATTCCTTTCCCAAGAAGTGATCAAATGTTCTAACTGAGGCCACTTAGAAATCAAGCAATTATATAGCCAATGTTCATAACTTTGAACACACAAATGGTGCCTGCATACAACTAGGATGAACATAACCAGTAGATCATAACCTTTACATAGATATGTTACATGGCCTATGTAGCAAAACCCTATTCCAGTTATATCATACATACATTTATGAGCCCCCCCCCCCAAAGCCTTATGGGGTACGCTGTCACAGTGTTCACGTCAAAAAATGGAGCTTTGCAAAGGACGTTACAATTTTCAAGAGATAATAAGGCAGTTCAATTAATGCAAGGACTTATCACACCTTTGTCACAGACCCAAAATTTATCCTGGTTGTGTGCTTGTCTGGGCGGGTGATTTTGCTATCAACATGGAATTATAGATCCTTAAATAGAGATTCTTATTGATCTCCAATCAAGCTTATTTGCCAGTGGAATTATGGGACTGCTTATGTCAGTTCAACCAAATGATTGTCAGATAGGATTTAGAAATTTTACACATGACTGAATTATCAAACAAAGTCAAATTTCACAAACAAACGATTTCACTTAAAAAAATGACCTTGCGAGGCTGAGGCTCAGAGCCAAACTTTGGCGCTTATAAATGCATAAAACTATCACACCTATGTAGGCCTGGAAGAATTCGATAATTTTGATGGATAATATCAAAGTTTATTTTTAAGCATTTTTAATTTTTGTAATTGATTTTAAATAGCCACTATTGTGGGAAATGTGGGGGGAGGGGTCAGACAATAATTAGTAGAGGCGGGGAGAGAGGGGCTTTGTAACTGTTTTTCTCAGCATCGCATGTCAAAATAAACAAAGTAAATAGCCTTAAATCAAACTCCACTAAGTTCTCAAGCACCATGTTTCTTACTTCGCCTAGCTGTACAGTTCAATTATTATTGATGGAAATGTTTTTTCACCCATTTATGTGCGTGCAGTGAAGTTGATGTTTACCGACATTTACCAATAAAAATCAAATCAAGTCCTTCCAAGCCACACCTATGTTCTGTGAGTATACAGCACCTAGCACCATGAGGTTCTGGTCCAGGACTGGAGCATCTCTGAGCTAGGGTTATATCAATAATAACACAAAAGCCAAAACAAAATATGCAGGTGATGATTTTGATGCCATTCTAGTCTCTCTGGACTTTCACGGGTGCTGTAAACACTGATGCTACTTTCACCAAAAGTTCAAATGCCGATGCAATCTTTCGCTTACAAGCCGAGCCAAAGTTTCTTCCACTTTCTTTCAAAGAAACTGGCAGTTCTCTCTCCTAGAAAATCTGTGTGATGTTAGGCTTTGAACTTTTTGAAACAATTGGGATTTTTCACAGTAACTTTTGCCGTGCTGAACCAGTTTCCTCTTATTTAGTGAGCTAAGATTAGTTAGTGTAACGAGTTTCTCCCGATTCAACATTTGCAGTTACCTATTGATTTAGTGCAGGGGTCGGCAGCTTTTCAGCAGTGCGGTGCCGAGTCTTCATTTATTCACTCTGATTTAAGGTTGCGCGTGCCAGTCATACATTTGAATGTTTTTAGAAGGTCTCTTTCTATAAGTCTATAAACATATAACTAAACTATTGTTGTCTGTAAAGTAAATAAGGTTTTTAAAATGTTTAAGAAGCTTCATTTAAAATTAAATTAAAATGCAGAGCCCCCCGGACCGGTGGCCAGGACCCAGGCAGTGTGAGTGCCACTGAAAATCAGCTCGTGTGCCGCCTTCGGCACGCGTGCCATAGGTTGCCTACCCCTGATTTAGTGTGACTTCTAGACAGCTTTAGTGAAACATTGTACATTCAGAGAATTTTAACACAGGTGTTTTCTGTCTGAGGAACATTTTGCTTAACATAAGCTACTGCAAACCTCGAAGTACTGTTAAGAAGCGTAACAAAAGCGGAGGTGCGGGGGCCACTTTGAAAGAGTCCAATCTGCAACATGGCCAAACCTAAGGGCTGGTCCACACTAGGGGCGGGATCGAACTAAGGTACTTCGACTTCAGCTACGCGAATAGCGTAGCTGAAGTCGAAGTACCTTAGTTCGAACTAACGCGACTTACCTCGCGTCCGCGCGGCGCCGCGATCGAAGTTCGCGGCTCCCACGTCGACTCCGGTAACTCCGCTCGCCCTGCAGGAGTACCGGAGTTCGAAGTAGCGCGTTCGGGGATCGACTTATCGCGTCCAGACAAGACGCGATAATTCGATCCCCGATACTTCGATGGCTACCCGCCGATCCGGGCGGGTAGTCTGGACGGGGCCTTAGTGTTCAAAAATCAGGGGCCAGGCGTTTAAAACAAAAATCACAAACGTGGCTTAAAAATTATAAGAACTTTCAAAAATAATCAATGTTGGTTTCTGTTTATTTGCCTTGTGATTTTTTTTATCCAGAAGGGGTCACATGAGAGGGGCAGGTTAACCATCTGCAGATATTTGAAGGAGAAATAGTGAGGAGGAGGCAGAATTATTTAGCTTAATGGACTGAAGGGGGAATGGGCTGAAATTAAGGCAGGGGAAAATGGAGGCTGGAAATCGGGAAATACTTCCAGACGTTAGTTGCCTAAGGAAGGGATAGAAGCCTCATTGCTTGCAGAACACTGGAGGCATGAGGCACAATATTGAAGATTTGTGTCTAGCAGCTTATGCTTTTATGGCAGTGTTCTCACAAGGCAGGCAAATAAGCTTCCACAATTACAATAAGGCCTTTGCAAGGACATATCATGTGATTAAGACACAAGCCTGGGACATGACCTTTGGGTTAGTCACATGGGGCCCAAATTTTAAAAAGCTGCCCCTGGTTTTTAGAAGCCTCAATTTTTGGGGTGCTCACCTTGAGTCTCTTTGGGGTCAGGCTCTGGGGTAAGATCATGGTCAGAGAAAAGTCAGGGGGAACACACAAATGTTATAAGTGGAGAGAAGAAGAAAGATTAATGCTGTTTCGCTTGCTCACAAAAATAAAACCACAGTAGCTTTCACTTGTGTCCCCTCATTTTGCAACACTGCAAACATCAAAAATGGAAAACATTTTTTTACAGGTTTCATTGAAAAAAATGGAAAATTGAAAAAAAAGGCCCAAAATTTGCCAGGAAGATTTACATTTTTTATGAGCTATTTTTTGATAAAACAAGGTTTGTTCCCAACATTTTGACCCACTCCAATTTTGGTTTTGTGCTGATTTGACCCACTCCAATTTTACCAGCGCCAATTTCTCTCCCAAATTAATTGTATTAAATTTGGGATTGAAGGTCTCATCAACTGTAGGATGAAGTTGAGTATAGTGTCGCTTTTCCTATTTAGCATTCTAGCTACTGCTATGAACTGGGAGGCTGTTAAGTCATACTGGGCTCCTCTATTAGCAAAGAAGAACACGCAGATTTGACATTCACCCCTTCCTGAACTAAACTCCAGCAATTTGCCTCTGGATTGGATCACCATCCTTGCATTCTCCTGGACAAACTTGGGCTCTTGGAGATACTCATTGAGAGCGAGATCCATGCAGCTTCTCAGCTCGTCCGTCATCTGCCCCTGGGTTTCTAGATTGCTCCTCATCCGTAAGAGGTTCATGGTGCTCAGAGGTTCTGGGTCACGGAGTAACTGAGTGAGGAAGCTCGCTGGTTTCCTCAAGTTATAATGGGGCTGGCCGTCGATGGTGAAGAAGGTAAACACACATTCACCCTTCCCGGAGATGAATTCCAAGATTTCACTGCCGCTCTGGACGACCACCTTGGCATTCTCCTGAACACCCACACACTCCAGAGGGAACACCTGCAGAACTTTGTCAAAGAGGCTTCTCAGCTCGTTGGTCATTTTCCCTTGAGACTCCAAACGAGATCGCACTCTCAGGAGACTTTCAACACTCAGTGGGAGTGGGCAGGGTGGTCTGCTGAAAATCAAACCCATCTGGATCCCTTTAGGATAGCTTTCGATTCTGGACAAAACCCCTTTCCCAGCCTGAAAATGAAGCAGAACGAAATCCTTGGAGTTCAGATAAATTAAGCCAAGGAAGTTCACCATCCTGTCTTCCACAGACGACAGGGGTGACTTGGTGAGGACTTGTGAGTTTGGCAGAGATTTTCAGAAAGGGGTGCTCAACTTTCAGGTGTCTGACTTTCAGTCACAGAGTCGATATGAAAATCAGGCCACTCTAAGGTGTCTAAAAATGGATTGTACAAATTCAAAGCCCCTAAAATTAGTAGTTGGTTTTGAAAGTTGAAAGTCCCCGATCCTAGTTTATTAATTGCTTCCATCTCACAGGCGAGGTGATATTCAGCACCTGACACTGCTCAAGAGAATCTCCGGGATTGGACACTAGGGGGGGTTGTGGGCTCAGAATGAGGGGATCAGCAGAGCTCTTTGAGGGGGGTGCCTTTGAGGGCTGGGATAGTGGGGAGGGGCGGCCTGCAGGTCAGGAGTGAGGGACACCATTATTTTATAGTGGGGCCCGGGGGCTCATGCAGGATTGGGGCCCATTCTGTGAGGTACAAGGGCCCAAATCCTCAAATGTGTTTAGGTTTATATTAGATTGTTATCACTTTACATTTTTACAGTAGTGGGAGTTTATGAGGGATCAGACAATGGGCGGGGATCAGTCAATATTTATGTAATGACCGTAGAGACTGAGATTCAAAAAGTTAAAGCTTTATTGACTGTTAAAATATAAATTGTCCAAAAAAATCACCTGTCAAAATATACAAAGGAAATTACCTGAAATCCAACAGCAATGCCTTCTCAAGGAACATTTTTCTTACTTTGCCTGTCTGTAAATTTCAGTTATTATCAAGGAAAATAGTTGTTTGTCAGTTTGCATTTGTGCGGAGAAATCAACATTTATTGCTATTCACCAATAAAATCTAATTCTTCAAAGCCTATTTATATATGAATGATATATGAATGGATTTTATATGAATCCTTTGTAAACAATTTTTCTCCCAGTTAGGTTTATTTAATTCTTCTTTTTCATTTTTAAGATAGACTTTGCTGAATTGATTCTCTCTGAGAATTCAGGCCTAGCAATGACTTGCATTTTTTTCAGGGCGGCCATTTTGGGTGCTGGAAATTTCATGGTGGCAGCCATATTTTTTCTACAAAGTCCTCGGACTCGACAACGGCTCGTTGGATTTACCACTAATTTTCCATCAATATGTTACTCTCTCTTGATATATTTTAGGCCAATTAGATATTTTAATCCAAAAAGTTATAAACAGGGTTAGAAGGGAGGATAGTTAGAACCCTAATCTTATGAGCAACTGATTAATGCACCATTTTTCCCAACCGGAAAAAATAATCATATCCCTCAATCAATAAAGTACACAGATACACTATTTACTTACAAGATTACTCAGTGTAATATGTTGAAGCCATGTTGGTCCCAGGATATGAGAGAGACAAGGTGGGTAGGTAATATTTTTTATTGGACCAACTTCTGATGGTGAAAGAGGCAAGATTTCAAGCACCACGGAGCTCTTTTTCAAGCAGAAGACCTGAAGTAGAGCTGAAGAGGTTGAAGAAGCGCTCCGTAGCACTCAAAAATATGTGTCCAATAAAATATATTAACTCACCTACCCTGTCTCTCGCAAGATTGTCATAGGTACGCTGTAGACATTTGTTACTATTTCTGATGGACATTATCACTGAGCGCTTAATACATTGACACGTGCACCCTACTTAATATAATTTCGAGATGTTCAGTTTCATGAACTCCCCACTCCCTAATTCGTTCATACAATAGGGGCTCTGCAATATTAGAATGGAAAAGAGAATTCAGCGTCAACTCTTGAGTCACAAAATCAATTCCATTACGACGCTGCATTTGCGAGTGTGTAATGGGGCAGCACCTTTTATTTTCCACCTTCTTTTATGCACTACTCAATTTCCATACGCCAATGCACTTGTGAATGTGGGCGTTTGAGGGCATATTTCTTGGAAGGGTTGACCCTAAATGACTAGTATTGTCTCTGCTGCTGATTCAACTCTGGCTCCAATGGTTGGGCTTCTTGACTCTTGTATGGGGTTTATGTATGTTCACTTTCCGCCCTGTTCTTGTACAGTCTGTAATTTTCCTGTTGCCATCCTAATTTCATCTGCCTAGACCGGCACTGACCTTTTTATCTGGAGAAGGCTGCTCCCGAAATGATGAAAATGCAACGTGAGGAACACAGAAAGAGAAGCAGAAGCATACAGAGGAGGAAAAGTTTGAGTAAATGTGAGCTACTTACTAGATTTTGAAGAGCTGGACAAGATCGCAAGTCTTCTGCAGAGAGAAACACCCTATATTAACCAGCTACAATTGAGCTCGGATGAACTGCAGCAAAAGGAAGCCTCCCATCACGTGAATGTGTGATCACATAAAGTGAGGGGGGTGGAGAGAGGGTAAAAAGAGCTAAACAAGTGAGAAGAGCATGGTTGGTAGAGTGACCGTACGTCTCGTTTTGGTCACCTTTTTTAAGCCCTGTCCCAGCCATGCTGACTTTTTTGGCAAAAGTGGGCATTTGTCCCATTGACTCTTGCCAACTCGATCATCAGCCAATGGGACAAATGTCCAGTTTTGCCAGAAAAGTGGGGTGCGACCCTAGTGGGGTATGGAGGAATGTATGGGGAGGAAGGGGGGTGAATGGCAAAGCTAGCCCTGTGTGGGAGGGAGGGTTTGGGACAGGCAGTCTTTCTCTTGGGCCTTTCCGGGCAATCCCCTTGCCCTTGCTAAGGTTCACCCTCTTCAGCGAGAACCACACTATTATTACACAAAATTCCTACATCCCTGCACGGTGACATCAGTGCTTGGGCCAGGGCTTTAGATGGAGCCTGTCGGCCCTGTGCACCACCACACTTGCCCATCTTGCTCATTACCATGAATTACCTCCCTGATTATCACGTGGAGGCCTCTGAATCTGAAAAAAGCAATTAGATTGCAATAAAACATGGTGGCAGAAGAGTCAAAGTCCATAGCTAATTTTCTCTCCAGATCCCTACCTACATGACTTTTGTCCAGGTCTCTACATGCAAGATTTGCCTAAACCACTTTTGCAAATGAAGCACAGTGACACAGCTATGGACAGAATAAAATGTATGGGCCAGGTTCTCCGCTGACTCCAGTGGAGCTTCGGCCAATTGACACCAGCCAGGGATCTGGCCGCATTGAGTTGACGGAGTTACACTAACTGGCCAATATAACCCAGGTGTCTAATGCTTTGTGTCTTCTTCTAGCTCCACCCAAGGTCATCCAATTCTGGAAGGGTCAGTTACATCACGTCCTCTTTTCAACAAAAGACGGCTAACGGGGATGTAGAATCATTCTTTCATTGGTTCACACGGCCACAGGCTACATTGCAAGCAGTGTATATAAACAACCAGCGAGTGGAGAGGCTGAAAAATAGATGTCACAGTCTGGAAGATGCTTTAGCTAAACATGCATCTGAAGAAGTGGGTTTTTTACCCACGAAAGCTTATGCCCAAATAAATCTGTTAGTCTTTAAGGTGCCACCAGACTCCTTGTTGTTTTTATTAAATCTATAGGTCTCATGTGGGATTGGGGTCAGCTTGTGGGATTGGGGTCTTGGTGAGAAAACTTTCCTTGTGGGGTAAGTGATTCAGCTGTGAGTCTGTATGTCTACAATGCACAAAAATGCCGATAGATCTGCCTGGGGTTGAAGCCAAACTGCAAGGCCCAGTTAAAAGCCATGTCACCATTATTTTAACCTGGGTTAGGACCTCACCTTTTATTGTAGTACATACTCTGCAACTCAGTGCTGGCTAAGTTTTTTGGTTTTCAAAAAAAACAAAACAGGTTTCAGAAAACCAGGCTGTATTGTGCACTTGGATTCACACCTCCACTTGAACTGGAGACACGTACTTGTGCTATTTGATGTGGTCTGGAAACACAGCATCAGCACCGAAAAACAGTTCAACCCTTCGGTACGTCTTTCAGCACGGCGAGTTGTTTTCCTGCTGCAAAACGTTTTTGTCTTTGGTGGGGAGTGGAATATTTTCATTCTAGAAAGTGCTTTTCTAGGACTTAGCCTCTGTATGTGTAAAGTAATGCACAGTGGAAAAAATAACCCCGACTATACATACAATATGATGGGGGCTAATTTAGCTACAACGAATCAGGAAAAAGATCTTGGAGTCATCGTGGATAGTTCTCTGAAGACGTCCACGCAGTGTGCAGCAGCGGTCAAAAAAGCAAACAGGATGTTAGGAATCATTAAAAAGGGGATAGAGAATAAGACGGAGAATATATTATTGCCCTTATATAAATCCATGGTACGCCCACATCTCGAATACTGCGTACAGATGTGGTCTCCTCACCTTAAAAAAGATATACTGGCACTAGAAAAAGTTCAGAAAAGGGCAACTAAAATGATGAGGGGTTTGGAACAGGTCCCATATGAGGAGACATTAAAGAGGCTAGGACTTTTCAGCTTGGAAAAGAGGAGACTAAGGGGGGACATGATAGAGGTATATAAAATTATCAGTGATGTGGAGAAAGTGGATAAGGAAAAGTTATTTACTTATTCCCATAATACAAGAACTAGGGGTCACCAAATGAAATTAATAGGCAGCAGGTTTAAAACAAATAAAAGGAAGTTCTTCTTCACTCAGAGCACAGTCAACTTGTGGAACTCCTTGCCTGAGGAGGTTGTGAAGGCTAGGACTATAACCGCGTTTAAAAGAGAACTGGATAAATTCATGGTGGCTAAGTCCATTAATGGCTATTAGCCAGGATGGGTAAGAATGGTGTCCCTAGTCTCTGTTTGTCAGAGGGTGGAGATGGATGGCAGGAGAGAGATCACTTGATCATTACCTGTTAGGTTCACTCCCTCTGGGGCACCTGGCATTGGCCACTGTCAGTAGACAGATACTGGGCTGGATGGACCTTTGGTCTGACCCGGTACGGCCTTTCTTATGTTCTTATGTTCTTATAATCCCAGTCACTGCAACATTGATTTGGCCTCTAAATTAAGACATTAAACTGTATGGGTGGCTGAAAGTGCTGAAAACTTACCGAGAATGTGAGAACACAGGAGCACTTTATCTGGTGTCAAGCTCTGCAGTTGACGTCCCATCCAGGGATACGGTCAACAACAACAACAAAGGCGAGTTCACAAACATTTCAAAAGGTCTGGAACTTTTCAAGAAGCTCTGAAAGATACTTATCCAGTCACCCAAGACGAGATTTGTCACATTAGAGGCCTTTTTCTGTGGCCAAGGTCACTACATCTTAAATGACAGATTTGTAGATTCCACAGTCAGAAGAGACCTCTGTGATCATCTAGTCTGACCTCCTGCATCACACAGGCCAAGGAAATTCCCCCAAGCAATTCCTTGAGCAGACCTCTTAGCAAAACATCCAACCTTGATTTAAAAATGGTCAGCGATGATGAAGAATCCCCCACAACCCTTGGCAGATTATCCCAATGGCTAATTATTCTCACAGTTACAAATGTATGCCTAATTCCATTCAGAATGTGTCTAGCTTCAACATCCAGCCATTGGATCGTGTTAGACCTTTCCCTGCCAGATTGAAGAGCCCATCATTCAATATTTGTTCCCCGTGTAGGTACTTATAGACCGTGATCAAGTCACTTCTTAACCATCTCTTTGTTGAGCTAAATAGAGCAAAACCATCTTGAACAAAGTCTGTATTGTGCTAGATTAAGTTTTAGATACGTGTTTTCACTTTCAGTTGCTTGTAACCCTTCCTAATTTGATTCTTTTTTCTTAACCTATGTTCAATTTTTAATACATTTGTTTTCTATTACTATAAAGCCACTCAGTGCAGTGTTTAAAGGGAAGGGTGTATTTATCTCAGGTACGTTAATAAGCTGTGATTTGGTTTTATCACTTTACCAGAGCAATGAACCATATTATTTCTCTGAAATGTCCAGGAGAAGACTGAACACTTCAGGGCACCGAATTTTGAGGAAATTTGGGATTGGGAGTTTGTTGGGTTCAGGGTCGGCCCTAGACGAAACCGTGCCCCAGGTAAGGAGCATCTTTGCTCTCCCCTCCATTTGTTAAACATTTGAATACCTTATTTTTTTATTGCATTTGTAGCCCATTTCACAACGTTGGTGCACGATTTGCAGGCATGATTTATGCCTGTCGTATAAGAAGATAAAATTTGCACGCTGGGATTTGTAAATCTGTATTTATTCATGCCTTATATAAGCAAACAACAAAACTTTATTTCTTCTACCTGAAACATTATCCTTCAAACAGTCTATTTTCCCTTTTGTTGCAAACAACAAAAACAACCCCCCACGCCCAGCACCCCAGGCGCTTGCCTGGGTCGCCTGCCCCGAAATCCGGCCCTGGTTGGTGTCATCTTCCTGGTAGTGACCAAGGCTGGTGGAAGCCAGAGTGGGGCTGTGGACAGGCTGCTGGGGTCAAAGTGGCCGGACCAGGGCTCCAACTACACACAGTCACTCAGGGTTGTTGTGAGTTTGAAGTTACACCAGCAAAGCACTGGGAGATACCCAAAACAGCTCTTGATTGCAACCTTGAACCTGGACCAGGGCTGCTGGAACAATTTCTATAGTGGGGGGGGCTGAGAGCCATTGAACCAAACTGTAACCCCTGGATATGATGGAAACCACTTCCAGCCCGGGGATGCAGCAGGCCCCCAAGCAGCCCCAGTTCCAGCCCCTATGATGCGGACTGTGAGAGTGGGTGAAAACACAAGACGAGGGCAGGAAATCAACTCACAGTATTTGTTTCTTAGTCGTTGCAACCTGATAGGAAACCAACTTGCGGCTTGAAGTCAGACAAGGTGCAGTAATGTAAGTCGGCTTCAGTTTTGTGAGAGTTTGTCCCTTGTGCGTGAATTTCTGCCTCCTACTTCTGCATTTATTCCTGCCTTGTATGTGGAGTGCACCATGTTCCCAGCTCTGGCAAGGGAGTGAGAATTAATGGTTAGAGGGGGGTGGGGCTAGGACCCAGGACTCCTGGGTTCTATCCCAGCCCTGGGAAAGGAGTGGGGTCTAGTGGCTTGGGGGGCGGGACGGGGAGTCTGGATGCCTGGGGTCTATCCCCAGATCTGGGAGGGGACTGGGGTCTAGTGGGTTGAGGAGAGCTGGGAATCAGGACTCCTGGGTTCTATTCACCATTCTTTTTTTGCAGTGGTCTTGTCTATATCTCAGGCTCCTCATCTATTCTATATAAATGCGATAACACCCACCTGTGTCAAACGCTTAAAGCCTTTGAGGGGCTTGGGGAAAAGCAGCTTTACAAGTTCAGAATATTGTTAGACTAGATATATAATCATCCCTAGCAAAGGTTGCAAGAAACTTTCCAATCTACATTTGTCTGGTTAGATACTTTTTGTCTGAAATTTCTCATCCTCTGTGTAGATCCAGAGGAGAATTTGAGGGGAGATTTTGAAAACAACAACAACAACAACAACAACTGGGCAAACCCCTCAATACAACTGTTAAGAAGGAAATAATTTTCTAATTGTTCTCCGCTATCATTTAACAGACATATAGCTAAGACACACAGCTAAACTCTCTTAGATCTGCAGTTTTATATACATTTTTGAAGGTTGATATGTGAGTAGCTAAGCCATTTTCTTTGTACATTTTTTCTACTTTAGTTTTGTATTTAATTCTCAATGATTATACCTTGTCCTTGTTGCTAAGTGCTCACCAGTTATACAAATCAGGCTGCTTATTAAGCACCAAAGTAAGGGCTTGAGTGAGATTTTCAAAGATTTGGGCATCTAACTTTAGTCTCTCCTATTTTTAAAAATGTTGCCCCTCGCTTTTCAATATCTCCAACTTATCTGTGCACAGTTCATCTACCCACAGTTTAAGCGTCTGTAGGACTTCAATGGTCTTAACCGTTCTCTGCAATTCATGCAGCTACAATTCTTCACATCATGCATATGAACATAGGGTGATAAACTCATAAGCTCAGTCTATTTAGCTTAAACATTGGCAAGGTTAAGGGATGACTTGATCACAGTCTATGGGGGGAACAAATATTTAATAACGGGCTCTTCAGTCTAGCAGAGGAAGGTCTTAACACAATCAAACGGCTGGAAGTTGAAGCTAGACAAATTTAGACTGGAAATAAGACCTACATGCTACATTTTTGACAGAGAAGGTAATTAAGCACTGGAACAATTCACCAAGGGTCATGGTGGATTCTCCATCACTGGCAATTTTTCACTCAAGGTTTGATGTTTTGCTGAAACATCTGCTGTAGGCATTATGTGGTGTATAATTGTAGCCGTGATGGGAATAGTGAGGAGGCTGCTATTGCGTGGTCTGTGATTTTTTTGGTTTGGTTATGTCTAAAGTCTTCTTCTTATGAACGGAGGCCCCAGTTCAGCCATGCAATTAAGTACGTGCTTAAATTTATGCATGTGCTTTAGCCCTCCTGAAGTCAATGGAAGGTAAGCCGAATCCTACAAGTTTTGCTGAATCATGACCCAAGTCTGACTGACTTAACTATTCTGAAAACTCAGTTCATTTTTCAGCCTGTCTCTATCCTTATGTTTCCTCTCTATAAACAGATTTTTGTTTTTAATAAGTAGATTTTCTTTTCTGAAAATCACAGAAATTATAGGAATGTGGGGCTGAAAGGGATTTTAAGAGGTCATCTATTCCATCCCTGCAGCACCAAGTCTGCATAGACCATCCTTGACAGGAGTTTGTTTAACCTTTTCTTAAACACCTCCAGTGACGGGGATCTCACTGCCTCCCTTGGAAGCCTGTTCCAGAGCTTAACTATCCTTAGAGTTAGGGTGAAATTCATCAGCCTCTGCCGACTTGAATCAATCTAATTTATCTAAATAGTCTTTAACATGTTCTTTTCCTACTTTTGAGCCTAAGAACCTCCCCTCTTGTCAATATTAATTGTGGTAATTTAAGCAACTGGTCACAATCCTCCTGTAGTGCTTATTAGTGAAGCAAAAAAAGACATTAAACACCTCATCCTTCTCTGTGTCATCCATTATTTGATCTCTTTCCCCATTAAGTAGAGGCTCTTCACTTTCCTTTATCTTTCTCTTACTTCTAATGTATTTATAGAACCTCTTCTTATTGCGTATTATGGCCCTTGCTCGGTGTAACTCATTTTTTGCCTTAGCCTTTTTGATTTTGTCCCTATCTGCTTGTGCTTTTCTGGATTGGCTATTTGCAAATGATTTGTTTTACAGAAGTCTGGGTTACTTCTACTTAATAGAATTGGGGCTGTTATGCGTAGGCTTGGAAGGGTTAGTTTTTAAGTGGTAAATGTTGAGTTCACCATACATAGAATCATAGAACTTAAGATCAGAAGGGACCATTATGATCATCTAGTCTGACCTCCCACATGATGCAGGCCACAAAAGCCAACACACCCACTCATGAAATATTCTCCCCCTTGACTCAGCTGTTGAAGTCCCCAAATTTTGATTTAAAGACTTCAAGTAGCTGATAATCTTCCAGCGAGCGACCCCTGCCCCATGCTGCGGAGGAAGGTGAAAACCCTCCAGGGCCTCTGCCAATCTACCCTGGAGGAAAATTCCTTCCCGACCCCAAATATGGCGATCAGCTGAACCCCGAGCATGCGGGCAAGACTCTCCAGCCAGACACTCAGGAAAAAGATATCCAAAATCCCAACATTGACCATCGGTACTAAATACCAGTGATGGCACATTATTGATCTATTGAGTAAATCAAGTTATCCTATCAAACCATTCCCTCCATAAACTTATCAAGCTTAATATTAAAGCCGGAGAGATCTTTCGCCCCCACCGTTTCCCTCGGCAGGCCATTCCAGTATTTCACTCCTCTGACGGTCAGAAACCTTCGCCTAATTTCAAGCCTAAACTTGCCGACTGCCAATTTATATCCATTTGGTCTCGTGTCCACATTAACACTGAGCTGAAATAATTCCTCTCCCTCCCTGGTATTTATCCCTCTGATATATTTAAAGAGAGCAATCATATCTCCCCTCAGCCTTCTTTTGGTTAAGGAAAACAAACCGAGCTCCTCAAGTCTCCTTTCATACGACAGGCTTTCCATTCCTCGGATCATCCTAGTGGCCCTTCTCTGTACCCGTTCCAGTTTGAATTCATCCTTCTTAAACATGGGAGCCCAGAACTGCACACAGTACTCCAAATGAGGTCTCACCAACGCATTGTATAACGGGACCAGCACCTCCTTATCTCTACTAGAAATACCTCGCCTAACGCATCCCAAGACCGCATTAGCCTTTTTCACGGCCACATCGCATTGCCGACTCATAGTCATCCTGCGATCAACCAGGACTCCGAGGTCCTTCTCCTCTTCCGTTACTTCCAACTGGTGCGTCCCCAGCTTATAACTAAAATTCTTGTTAGTCATCCCTAAATGCATAACCTTACACTTCTCGCTATTAAATTTCATCCTATTACTAATACTCCAGTTTACAAGGTCATCCAAATCTCCCTGGAGGATATCCCAATCCCTCTCTGAATTGGCAATACCTCCCAACTTCGTGTCATCCGCAAACTTTATCAGTATAAACTTTACAAAGCATACACGCAGAAACCGACAATTTTTTTTCCCACCAGTACTAATAGAAATGTACAGATAGGCAATGTAAGAGAAGTGTTGCTTCAGAAACACTCTGATTTCAGGCTCTTTACTTTGTATGTTTTGAAATGCAACGTTGACAATCTGTGTTTTAACACCTATAAAACATTCATTTCTTGACTCTCGAGGTCTACAGCTATTAAATAATTGTCTGCCACCCCATTGCCTGCCCCCCTCACCACATTTTCTGCTACTATGAAAAATGAAATGGGTTAAAACATAAAAAATGCTTAAAAATAAACATTATCTGTAGAAATTATAATACAAATGAAAATGGCAGTTTGCCATGCCTGCTGTGGTTTCCTGCCCAATCCTGTGAAGACAGATAAACAACTAACTTCTCAGAATATATATGCATGAAAACACCGCAGAGTGGGTTTTGTTCCTAGGCATATCTGGTCACTGAAGTTAAATAGACATTAAATACCTCAGCCTTCTTGATCTTGTCAATTATTAGCACTTCTTCCCCAGTAAGTAGAGGCTCTGCACTTTCCTCCATCTTTTTCTTACTTCTACTGTATTTATAGACCCTCTTCTTATTGCGTATTATGGCCCTTGCTCGGTGTAACTCATTTTGTGCCTTCGCTTTTCTGAGGGTGCCCCTAGATGTTTGCCTTTTACGCACTCATCCTTAGCAGCTTGTCCATGTTTCCCCTTTTTGTAGCATTTCCATTTGATTTTAGATTCATATTGGTCTTTTACTATTCTTATCTTTCTTCTGTATCGGGATAGGTTTAAAAAATAAAATGGTGAGGGACATAAACCCCTGAAGCAGTTGGTACTCGCCATTCGATGATTCTGTTGTACGTACAGGAGAATCCCATTTATCTGACCCTCCATATTAACTGAACAACCAACACGCACACACAGGATCATTACAAAGCATTAAAACAATACCACCCTTCTTTATTTATTTGTGTATGCCAGGAAGCGACAGCTGGTTTAAAAGCAACTCTGCATCTTAAAATAATGGATAGAAAGCTCTTTGCCCGTTCTCCAGATTATCCGAATTTTTGACCATCTGATCTGGACCTGGTCCCAATTAGTTCTGTGTCCTACTTTCAAGACAAACTTCCCCAGTTGACTTCAAGATACTGCAGAGAATTTTACTAAGGAAAGCCCAGGTTCTTGGGCTGATGTTCCCCGCAACCCAGGACATTGTCCTTTCCTGTTATTCGGACAACCCCCTCTGTAGTTATTTACAGCGAGATCATTGATGGTGGCTCTGTGCTTCGGGGAAATGGGCTGATATATGAGTGAGTAGGAAAGGAGATAGCTCATGGATAGGTTGTGACTCAAAATATTTTCGCAAAATAAGGCTCAGTCCCCCACCTACATGATTTTCAACCCTGTGAAAGGGAGTGCTTCGTAGGCTAGTGAAATCTGAAAGCCCAAACTCAGGGCTCTGGCCACAGTCTTGGGACTGACTCTCTCCCAGTGGAATTCACCGTCCCATCTCTGAAGCCCTCAAGACTGGACTTTGGTGTTGTTTGAGTGGTATGTATGCCCTGCCCAAGGTCTCGCTGTGAAATCTGCCTCAGAAAGTAAAACCCTACTGGGAAAGCAGAATAATGGGACTTTTGGATAAGTTATCTGCGATAGGAGCTAAATATTACTGAGTGTGGTAAAACAATTGCAGGTGGACATCCAAATTAAGGCGCAGGCCTGAAGCCAAATTTTGTATTAGCAGATGCGCACATTCATGCCGATAGATGATCCCCACCTAAAATTTTTCCCTTCAAGAAGATTTTTGTTAAGAAGTGCCCTTTTCAATAAAACATTTTGGTGAAAGTTTGTTGGGGGTCATTTTTCTTCTAAGTTGGTGGTTACCTTTGTTCTGGTCATTGCGCCTGACTTTTTGTGCGTGTGTTCAGACACCGCTCTGTTTCTAGCCTCCTTTTCATGTTTCTGTTTTTAGGCATTCTATCGTTGCTTCTCTTTGTCTCTCTTTTTGCATTCATTTGTTGAACTTTTCTCTTTTTGTGCAGTAGCTCACTCACCGGTCGGAGGTATTTGTAGGGGTGTTATTAAGGCTACGATTCTGTCACGGAGATCAGGGATTCTGCCATTTTCAGAGATGTCCATGAGTTTTTTTGACTTCGGCTTTAGCCCCACCATGACCATACTCTGGTTTTCTAATTTTTTACCATGATCGTTCTGTGAATTTTGCCTAATTTTGCCAGGACAGAATTGTATCCATAGGTATTATTTAGTGCTTGATTGCTGTTTTTGAGAATTGTTTTGGTTTGGGGAGGTTTTCTGCTCTGCCAGTTTTGACTGGTTAACAGTGGAGGCTTTTTTACCCCGTCAAAAATCAAATTTCCCAACAAGAAAATGTTCAGTTTCAAAATAGCAAAATTTCCTTTTCAAAAGTTAAACATTGTGATTAAAAAAAAAAATTCACAGAAGAATGAAATTCTGGGGAAGGGAGTGAAAGACAACAAATACCCACAAAATTAATACCCCAACTGTTGACCGAGCATATGCACAAAAAGAGAAAAGTTCAATAGATGAATGCAAAAAAGAAAGACAAAGAGAAGCAAGGATAGAATACATTAAAAACGAGGCTAGAAGCAGAGTGGTGTCTGAAGACACACACACATGCACAAAACAGGACCAGTGACCATACCAAAGGTGACCAAAAACCGAGAAGAAAAACTACCCCAAAGAACCAACAGATTCTGTTTTGTTTTGTTTTTTTGATTAACGTTGCCATCAAACTTGGTTTTACAATAGCAAACTGTCGGTTACTTCTTGACAAAAATGTTTTTGAGGGGAAAAATTTAGCTTGGATCATCTGTCAGCACAAATGCGGTGAAAATTTCACTCCGTTCCCCCATTTCAAAACCAATGGAATTGTTAACAGGGAAGGTAAATAACCACTGGAATGATTTATTAAGGGTCACGGTGGATTCTCCATCCCTGGCCATTTTAAAATCAAGACTGGACGTTTTCAAAGAAGATCTGCTCGAATTGAAACAGGAATTACTGGGGGGGGGGGGGGCAGTTCTCTGGCCTGTGTTATGCTGGCTTTGGAATCTATGAATTTAGGAAAGAGAGACTAGCACGACATTTGTACAAGGCATAACTTGAGAGTGGAAAGAAAGCCGTGTCAGTGGTGGTGTAAATCAACAGAGATCCACAGTCGGAAAGAGAGCTATGATGATTAACACCATTTAAACGTTGTTAATGCTGTAACATGCTCACAACTAGGGTGACCAGATAGCAAGTGTGAAAAATCGGGACGAGGTGGGGGGTAATAGGTGTCTATATAAGAAAAAAACGCAAATATCTGGACTGTCCCTATAAAATCAGGACATCTGGTCACCCTACTGACATCAACCAAGATCCTGTGAATCCCATGGCGAAAGATAGATACAAAGTCTGTGGCAAATGCCCTGCATGCACTGTGGCTTGCTTTTACTTATTTATTTTTTAAAAAATGCAGACTTTTAAGGAGTCAAATATGAAAGCGAATCCCACAGCCAGTGCCAAGCTGCTCACAGCACTAGCAAACCAGGCACTGCTCTAACCTCCCAGAGCTGTGGATAGAACCCAGGAGTCCTGGCTCCCAGGCCTCCCCCCTGCTCTAACCACTAGTCCCCACTCCCCTCCCTGAGTGGTTATAATAATGGTGGCATATATGGGATGGGGGGTGGGGGTGGGAATTGTGTGTGTGCTTAAACATTCCTGACTAGGACTTTCAAATTGAAACTCGTCAGTAAAATCTGTGCTGTCACACATTTGTGTGTGGGTGGCATTTGGGATTTTTGTCTTTCTTTTGTTCGGCTGTATCTCTGAAAATGAGATGCTTGTGATGCGTTGTGTGGATGCAGAGGCTGGGTTGGGGAACTTGCAGTGAGTTGTTTGGGTGACGAATCAGTCTTTGAAGAACAAAGGTGGCAAAGTTTGCAGATGAGACTAAACTGCTCAAGATAGTTAAGACCAAAGCAGACTGTGAAGAACTTCAAAAAGATCTCACAAAACTAAGTGATTGGGCAACAAAATGGCAAATGAAATTTAATGTGGATAAATGTAAAGTAATGCACATTGGAAAAAATAACCCCAACTATACATACAATATGATGGGGGCTAATTTAGCTACAACGAATCAGGAAAGAGATCTTGGAGTCATCGTGGATAGTTCTCTGNGGAGACTAAGGGGGGATATGATAGAGGTCTATAAAATCATGAGTGATGTGGAGAAAGTGGATAAGGAAAAGTTATTTACTTGTTCCCATAATAGAAGAACTAGGGGTCACCAAATGAAATTAATAGGCAGCAGGTTTAAAACAAATAAAAGGAAGTTCTTCTTCACTCAGCGCACAGTCAACCTGTGGAACTCCTTGCCTGAGGAGGTGGTGAAGGCTAGGACTATAACAGGGTTTAAAAGAGAACTGAATAAATTCATGGAGGTTAAGTCCATAAATGGCTATTAGCCAGGATGGGTAAGGAATGGTGTCCCTAGCCTCTGTTTGTCAGAGGGTGGGGATGGATGGCAGGAGAGAGATCACTTGATCATTGCCTGTTAGGTTCACTCCCTCTGGGGCACCTGGCATTGGCCACTGTCGGTAGACAGGATACTGGGCTGGATGGACCTTTGGTCTGACCCGGTACGGCCGTTCTTATGTTCTTAACAGCGGCAGTTGGGCAAAGTAATCCATTTGTGCAGTCTCCCTCATACAACCACTGTCAACGCTGCATGCAAACGAGCTGTAGAAAACAAATAGGAAAACATAATCCCAACTATATGTAGAAAATGATGGGGTCAAAATTAGCTGTTCCCACTCAAGAGAGATCTTGGAGTCACTGTGGAGAGTTCTCTGAAAACATCCACTCCGTGTGCAGCGGCGTCAAAAAAGCGAATAGAATGTTGGGAATCATTAAGAAAGGAATAGATAATAAAACAGAAAAGATCATATTGCCTCTGTATAAATCCATGAATACTTGAATACTGCGTGTAGATGTGGTCACCTCATCTCAAAAAAGATATATTGGAATTGGAAAAGGTGCAGAGAAGGGCAACAAAAATGTTTAGGGGTGTGGATCAGCTTCCATACAAGGAGAAATAAAAAAGACTTGGACTGTTCAGCTTAGACTAAGGGGAGGATATGACAGAGGTCTGTAAAATCATGAATTATGTGGAGAAAGTGTTATTTATGCCTTCACATACCACAAGAACCAGGGATCACCCAATGAAATTAATGGGCAGCAGGTTTAAAACAAACACAAGAACGTACTCTGTGGAAGGCGTTGCCAGAGGATGTTGTGAAGGCCAAGACTATAACAGGGTTAAATAAAGAACTAGAGAAGTTCCTGGAGGACAGGTCCATCTATTAGCTATTAGCCAGGATGGGCAAGGACACAACTCCAGGCTCTGGTGTCTCTAAACCTCTGACTGTCAGAAGCTGGGAATGGGCGACAGGGGATGGATCATTTGATAATTGCCCTGTTGTGTTCATTCCCTCTGAAGCATCTGGCACTGTCGGAGACAGGACATTGGGCTAGATGGACCATCGGTCTGGTAGCAGCTTCCATTGCTTCACATTGGCTCAGATGTTCTAGGCTTCAGAGTGACACATGCACAGAGCGACAATCTTGGAATTGTGTAGCTAGATTAGGACTAAATACAGGAGGGATTT